>CM046444.1:1891164-2188664 GCA_025506515.1 Flaveria trinervia | reverse complement strand
TCTCTTGTGCATTTATAACACACAACTATGTCCATGTTCTTTTCAAGTACCAGACAACCTGTTTCATCACACATTAACTTTTATATAATAATAAATGATATATGTAGCTCACACATTATAGACATAAGGAGCACAATTTTTTCAACCAAGGGGCACTGGTACTTTAAGAGGGTGGCACGAGAGAAGCCCCCTTATTAGAGTCATGACTTTTTGTAAAATTTTAGTGTTTGTAGCCCAAAAGTTATATTGAGGACATGAGGGCACAATTATTCAACCTAGGGCCACAACAACTTGAACAAGGGGCGAAAGTCAAAACACTTCACTTTGGATAAGCTCACATTAATTAACTTTTATATATATCACTAGCTTTATAAACTCGTATATTACATGGGTTGAAAAAATAAAATATCAAATAAAAAAAGTTCTATTACTTATAAAACGATATTTTAAGATAAACATAATTGAAATCATATATAAGTACGGACTATAAATAATAAAAACAGTGATATAACATTTTTAATCTTTTTTTTATTTTTAATTTTTTTCCAAAAGAAAATTAAAATAATCTTTGCTTTAAAGCAAACATTTTTAAAAAATTTGTATGTTTCAAAACTTATTATAACTCCCAATTTTACTTAATTTTTGTATATAAAAATTTACTTACAAAAATCAATTTTAAAAATATATTATATTTAAAAAAATTGATGTCTTAGAAGTAAAATTTATTTTATATAAAAATTTATTTACTTAAAAAAATAATTAATAAAAATATATTTTTTAATTTATGAGGCATTAATGAGAGAGAAGCGTGAAAATTTTGAAAGTAATTAGTTAACGAAACATTTAATATGCGAGAGAAGCGGAAAAATTTTGATGAGGTGAAATGTGATGACAACACATGTCCACCCTGATTACCATTTTATTAAAATAAAAAGATTTAGAATTTACGATGAACAGTAAATCTACTAGATTTTCGGCTAGACACATTGCAAATCTTGATTGAACTGTAAAAATTGTATGTTTTTTGTTTTTCTAATTTAATATTTGTATATAAAAATTTTAATTCAAGGGTTTAAAGCCAAAAGTACGGCCGGCCAAGTTGTGAAAGCTTTCACTTAGTAAGCTTTTTTATTTACATGGGTTCGATCTTGAAGGTGAGGGGTTTATTCTTGAACTTTTTTCAGTTTCTTTTTGTTGTTCTTTATCTACTTTTTTTAGTTTTCTTTTCTTCACCTTCTTTTTCTTTTTTCTCCTATGTTTTTAAATTTGTTTCACTTTGTTTTTAGTATCCAAGTATGTTTTATTTTTCTCTTATTTTCCCGTTGCATACACAACCACGAACAATAACTATAAGTTTGGCAAAAATTTATGGACCACAACACATAGCATGGTAATATATATTGCCTTATCAAAAACTCTTCAAATATTAGTCCTTTATCAAGTTCTCATTATTTCACACAAAAGTCTCCATTATTTCAATTTTGAAAGGTTTTTTTCCTCGGCGTACATTTTGTATTTTTTACATGTTACTAGGTTAGAACACATGTATTACGTGTGTTAAATAAATAAAATATGTTATAATCATTAATTTTATGAATGTTTTTTTATAGATGTTATTAGCCATTGGTGAAACAAAAATATAACTAATATTTAAAAATGATAACAAATAATAAAATTAGAAATTATTACTCATATTTAAAGATCAAAATATGTTTGAAATCATATAAGTTAGTATGTGTTAACAAATTATTAAGATAAAAAATATTTATTTTTTTAGATTTTTGATAGTTTAGTTTACTTGTTTAAAAATAATTATCATTTAATATGACAGAAACAAAAAACACAAATATAGATATGTTTATTTTAAAATATTTTAAAAAAAAAAGTAAAATTGATTGTTGTTATAATTTTCGTATTTATTATGAGAGATAGCCGGACAATAATTTTTTTATATTTAGAATGATGACACGTGTTTTAAAAAAAATTATTATATATTATAGATATAGATTTTAAATTTTAGATTTGTTAAACTATAGCTTCATATTACTCAATTTATGTTATTTTTCTTTTTCTTTTATCAGCTATTTATTTACCTTGTTAACTGTTTTTATGTTAAGTTTTGTTCTTTTATATTAATTTGACTGTTTATTGACGATAAAAATATGTAAAGTCAAATTTACGTAACCATATTTATGATATTTTCTTTGAAAACTAGCGTAAATTATGTCCTCCTAGTGAGGATGTAGCTGAACGTTTTTAGAACATAAGTGGATAAATGTAAGATGCACATCAAGAGTAACGTCATAATAAGTAATTAAGTATGCTAGTGAGATCTTCAACAACAAAAATGAAATATAAATAGAGTCGTTTATAAATTATTATTACTAAATTCCAATTTGTCAAAATATTACAATTCTAAGAGAAAGATAAAAGTTATCATAAACCATGAATTGGTAACATAGGGGTGGGTAAATGTGCATGTTCGAGTACGTAAAAATTTTAACATGGAAGACAGATAGGGCTGGCACACTGCTATAAGAGTTTGATATGCCACATACTGGATGAGCGCTTGATTATATGCACCGTGGTTTCTAACGTGGTGTTGTTTACGCCAATTCCGAGTACTTTAAGATTCATTTTAATGCAACAATACCGTACTAAAATCGATGAAAATAGGATTCTCAATTCTATGGTGTATTCTTTAAAGCTGTATTCTCAATTATATGCACCGAACGCAACAATTCTAGGTTTCCTCCGTCACAAAAGTGATTGTCACCACGTCCTAAAAACCGTAAAAACGGACATAAAGAAACCAAAATACAACCGTGCATTCAATGATAAATATAGCATTAATAAAAGAATAACCTAAAACTGAAATATATAATATAAAATTAAAATTAAAATTAAAAAAACAAGAATGCAAAAGTTAAAAGAAAAATTTGTGATCAAAATAAGAATACTTAAAGTTTTGTGATCAAAATGAAAATAAAAACAAAAAACTATAATATACCCTCTTTTGTGTTTTGAATATCTATGCTATATAATTAAATATAGGTCGGAACTAATTTTCTTTTGCCCAAACCATCAATACTACTATAATAAGAAATTGTCCCCACTATGTTATTCATTGTTTTGAGGTACTGTTTTGACTTTTAAGTAGTTTAATTGAATGGGACATGCATATATAAATTTTATTTTAGAATATGCTAAAAAAGGGTCTGCGGTAACACAACATAAATAATCGACTGTCAAAGAACACTCACACCCTCCACAAAGTTACAAATCAATGGATTACTTTACCTTGTTTCTCTTATTATCTTTCGTTTTAACTTTTGCATATGTTCTCATCATATCCAGCCACCGTAGCTCACGGCTTCCGCCAGGGCCTTTTGTTTTCCCGATCATCGGAAATCTTTTACACCTCAGCGATAAACCCCACCGCTCACTCGCCAAACTCTCTAAGCATTATGGGCCTTTAATGTCGCTTAAGCTGGGAACTAGAACAACCATAGTCGTTTCATCACCAGATATCGCCAAAGAGTTCTTTCAAACACATGACCAATCGTTCTCTAGCCGATCGACGCCCGACACCACCAGAGTGATGGACCACGTCAGGTACTCCATATTATGGTTGCCAGCTGAAGATCAATGGCGAAGACTGCGCAAAATAAGCAAAGAATACATGTTCTCGGTGCAATGTCTCGATGCTAGTGAAGTCCTACGCCAAAAGAAGGTACATGTCTACCAACAAATATTCAAAAACCAAATGGCCTTTGGTCCAATTCTACCAAAATGTGTACATAATGTCTCATCCTAAAAGTTTGCCAGTTTATAAGGTTCGTGAGTTTATACGTTAAAAAAAGAAAATAAATGAATATTCAAAAAGTCTAGATCAATGTCGGTTATTTATGCATATATCTTGAAATTATCTCTTAGAGCAGTTATAAACTCATAGTCTATCTCTCATATTTATCCTTATAAGTTAGCTAATACATATCATTTCTAAATTTATCTTTTATTTTCTAAAAGTGTCTCACATCTTATGTCTCATATTGATCTCAATTCAATTAAACAATACTTTTTTAATTATTTTTTTCTTCCAATCCACGCTCAAAATATATTAAATAATAGATATGGATGTTGAATAGTGATTCATCATACACGGATGATGAACTTAAGTTTAGTTTTATTTTGTGAAAGATAAGATTGGGGATGAGAAAGGGAGATGAGAGTGCTCTTATGTGTGTGTATTGATATAAATAATTTTTTTGTGTAATAGGAAATTGAAAAACTAAAAATAAGAATAAATTAATATCCTTGTCGTATCTAACTAGAGGTTATCTCCGGTATTGCGACGAGTGGATAAATGAGAGTGTGTTACAAGAGCTTCATTCTTAACTATAGTAGACGATGAGCTACATGGCTTCTTTATATTGGTATTCAAATGCAAAACAAAAATTTATTAATCGTCATAAATAAATTCGTATCATTCAGATATATAATCTTTATGGTTTCTATAAATATTATTTTAATTTATGGACTAAAAATCTATTATATATAATACTTGAAAATATAAAAATCAATCTTATTCATGAATAGTTCGATGGCCCTATCGATGTGTCCAAAAACCAAATAGAAAAAAAGAGGGGAATTGGACGAGGGACCTTGACAAGTCAAAGGTATTTACTGGTATAACAACTTGGTATATAAGAAAAGACAAAAAATAATAAACTAATTATATAAATGTACGGGAAATTGTCATGGTAAATGTATGTTTATATAGTGTTATTCTGATTCAATTATTTTAATTGCTAAAAATACACAACAGCTATATATAGTATATTTAATTTATGGTTTGGTTATACTTTCAGGTAAAGGAACTTCTTAGTCATATTGATCTTTGTTGTATAAGTGCAAAGGCCGTAAATATAGGTGGAAGTGTATTTACGACATTACTTAATATCCTCTCAAATTTCATGTTTTCTATGGATTTATCTCAATATGATTCTATGTCAACACAAGAATTCAAGGATGCAGTATGGGCTTTATCAGAAGTTGTAGGGAAGCCTAATATAGTCGACTTTTTTCCAATCCTTAAACCGTTCGATCCTCAAGGATTAGCGCGACGTGGAAATGTTTATGGTAAGAAGATAATGGCCATATTTGATAGTATCATCGATCAACGGTTGCTTGCAAGATCAAGTACATTTGCTACATCGACAAACAATGATGTTTTAGACTCACTACTCAACCTTAGCCAAAAGGATGAATTAAAGTTTAGTCAAAACGACATTAGACATTTGTTTTTGGTAAGTAAATATGATGACAAGAATCATGCATTTAACATTTTTTATATCATGATAACGACCTTGGTAATTTATCGTAAGTGAGATTATTATAGGATTTATTTATTGCGGGAACTGAAACGACATCAAGCACGCTCGAATGGACGATGGCTGAGCTTATTCACAACCAAGAGAAATTGGAAATAGCTCGATCAGAGGTTACCAATCTCATGAAAACCAAGAAGAGTATATTAGAAGACTCAGATATCTCTCAACTCCCTTACTTACAAGCTGTTATAAAAGAAACTCTTCGATTACATCCTCCAGCCCCTTTTGTCTTGCGCCAAGCGATACATGATGTAGAAATCCAAGGCTTCATGGTACCTAAAAATGCACATATCCTTTGTAATGTGTGGGCAATGGGGCGAGACCCAAAAGTTTGGTTGCATCCCGAAACCTTCATGCCAGAAAGGTTTTTAGATGTCAAGATTGACTATAAAGGTCAAGATTTCGAGTTCATTCCATTTGGTGCGGGGAGGAGGATATGTCTTGGATTGAATTTAGCGCATAGGATGTTACACATAATATTAGGTTCTTTGATTCATAAATTTGATTGGAAGCTTAAAGAAAACATGAATGCACAAGATATGGATATGGGAGAGAAGTTTGGGATCACTTTACAAAAAAATAAACCACTCAGAGTCATTCACTTAGGCTTTAATGAGTTTTAATAAGTGTACTTGCTTTTATAAATAAAAATAAACAGAATTAATATATTGTAAGACTTACCTTATCTTCATGTAAGGTCATTTACCATTAACATGTATGGAAACTCATTGTATTTATGCATTAAGTTGTATATGTATTAATATATAAATCTTTTATAAATCTTTTCAAATTAATAATATCCCTAAAATCACTCATTCTCTTTCATTTCTCTTAATTATATATTAAAACCTTTCATTCTCTCTCTTATTTTAGTTTATTGATATTATTTAAATTTAAATATTAAATTATACTAAATTTTGAATATATAATTGAATATGAACAAAAACCATAGATGCAACCACGTTAAACAAGAGTAAATTCAAAATGTAACATTGTGTAACGTATATGTACTATGTTCTATGTATATGAAACAATGTGTTACGTATATGTACCCTAGTCAAACTTCATTTTCACCATCAAATCCAATCTTAAATTTTTTTACCATCTAAACCACATTAATTGATGTTTTCATATATATACAATCATTGTCATATTGTCATATATGTATATATAGGTATAACACATATAACAAGTACAAAACATTTTATTAAACTTAAAATTACATATACATATATGTGGTTATACATAAATAACCAAATACAAGTGAAACATTGTTATAATCAATGCAAATACAAGTTGAGTATCACCAAAAATATAAAAGGATATTAAATAAGCAAACATTGTTAAATACATATAACAACAGTGTTACGTATACACAACAGTTTTGTTATGTATATGTAACAAAAGCGTTACGTATATTGTAATATCAGTGTTACATATATGTAAGAGTAGTGTTCATCTTATATAGTTTGTTCTTCGTTTTCTAAATTAGATGCTTTGATAATTGCTCGACCATCTATAATCTTTTTTGACATCTCATCATTTTAATGCATCATCTTTTTTGACCAATCATCAAACCTGATCCATCACCTATGTAAGTATTTAGTTTGATAAGTTTAAACTTTGAAATAAAAATACTAATTTACTTGTATGTACCTGGGTACGTATATGTACCGTACCATGATGCCTTTTCCCATTCAATTTATTATCATATTCATAGCTATCACAATTACGTATATGTACCGATCATCATTTCATAGTTATCAAAATTACATATATGCACCTAACAAGGTTACATATATGTCTTGGGTACATATATGTATCATACCCAAATACCACTTTTCCATCCAGTTCATCTTCATCTTCATCTTCATCTTCATCTTGACATAACCAGAAAGATGTATACTTTACTTGATTCACTGTAACTAACTTAACACATTTTCACTTCTATCCACTTGTATTCTAATCATTTCTTCATATTAGATCATAATATTGAACCCTAGCCGCCATCCCATGTTTTTAAATGTATAAAATGAAACAATCAAAATTGATTTCACATATTAATTGAACCATTTACAAACCTGGATCTGTGAACCCATATGCAAATTGATTTGAGGCTATGAATAGAGATGATGGTAATGTTCTTCGATGGTAGTATTGTTCTTTGATGATAGTTTGATCATATAAATCGATTTCACATATAAATCGGATATCTCACCTCAATTTATTTTTATACATGATTTGTTGAACAAAGGTTTTCATGGTGGATGCTGGTGATCGGTTTGTAACAGAGACAAGAGATGAACGGGATGATGAGATATTCATATATTAAATAAGTTAAATAAGGAGATAAATTAGGATTTCAAAAGATACTAAAATTAAAAGAGTGTTAAAATTACCTTATTAACCTTTTAAATAAAGAATACAAAATTTAAAAAGAAAAATTGTGATTGGTTGAAAGTGATTTTTATAGTTTTCAATTATAAAGATGGTTTTCATTTCATCCCTCCCTTATATATATATATATATATATTATATATATATATATATATATAATATATATATACATATATATATATATATATATATATATATATATACATATATATATAATATATATATACATATATATATACATATATATATATATATACATATATATATATATATATATATACATATATATATATATATATATATACATATATATATATATATATATATATATATATAAGGAAGAGATCAAATGTCCATCCCTTATATATATATATATAGATATATAAGGAGAGATCAAATGAGAACTAACTTTGTGAAAACTCTATGAATAAATCTCAACCACTAGATTTCAATGGCAATATTGTAATTAACAAATTCATATTTAAAAATTTATAAATTGAAAAATAACATAAAAAACACAAATGAAAACCACCTCTATAAATAAAAACCATAAAAACTACTCTCAACTAATAATTTTTTTTCTTTTATTTATTTTATTTTTCATTTAGAAGGTTAATATTGTAATTTTAACTCCCTTTTAATTTTGGTATGTTTTAACTTCCCAATTTCTCTCCTAATTTAATTTATTTGTTGACTAAATTCATCTTATTTTCATATCATCGTCATTTTTAATCTTACATCTCTTTTTATTTGTTCAACATTTTTGATTTCTTAGTCATGAATCTTTAGTCCACTAGACACGATTTATTTCACCATTCAAAATCAAATGATAGTTAAGCTTTTAAATAAAAAAATATCATAAATTGTGTTTGTGTTTTTATTCTCCGGGCACGTGATTTGATTATTCAAAAATCTAATTGATTGTTCCAAAAACAAATGGTGGTGGTATTTTTTTATTATACTCGAAGGTGATATGTTTCATTCTCCAAATAATGAAATCAAATTTTGGTCTTGATCGACTTAAGGTTACGATTTTTTATTATTGTTTTAACTTGTTCTATGATTGTTGCAATTCGAGTAGGTTGATGATTGTAGGTGATATCATTGTGTTATTATGTATACTCAAGTATATTGTTCAAATGATTATGTAACATTACTGTATACATGTGTAAGTTTGTTTTTTACATATATGTACTTCTATTTGTTACGTATACGTAACTTGAGTATTACTTTCACACATATATATATATATATATATATATAATATATATATATATATATATACATTTTTTAAGCTTTTCTAATAGTTTTAGTTGTTACTATATTTGTTACATGTATGAAAAGTTGGTACATATATGTAACTCAACTCTTACATATATGTATTTTAGAAATCACTTTTAGGATTGAAAACAATTATAGTTTAAAATATATATATGTAACTCATTTCGTATTTTCTTATGGATTCATTAAAAAGGATACACATATATGACAGTGACACATATACGAAACACTATGTTACGCATGCATAACTAGTTGTTTCTTTTAATTTAGTTGTCTTTACTTTGAAAGAATCATGATTATCTCATTTTTCAATCCAAATTATAAAAAATAAAACATTTTATTATTTAAATATATATTCTTACTCTAATAAAAGGGTAAATGGGGGTGACACATGTCATCACCACATTCATTTTCAACAAAATTTTTCCCTCTCTCTCATATTAAATAATTATCTTAATTACTAATAATATTATTTTAATACTTTTTAATATTTAATAAGTTAACAAAGAAATCTATTTATTAAAGTTATTTCTAAATAAATTGATATTTTTAATAAAGTCATTTTTTAGAAACAAAAAATAATCAAATTTTGGAGTTGTAATAAGAACATATTTAAAAATGGAATTTTTCAAAGGTTTGTTTTATAATAAAATGTTTATTTTTTTCAAAAAAAATTATAAATAAAATTTTAAAATTTGATATCAATGTTTTTGTTATTTATAATCGTTTCTGATACGTAATGTCAGTCATATCATATCTTAAAATATTTGATTAACAAAATGGGAGCAAAGTTACATGTTTGGGCATAGCGTTCAAATTGCTGGAAAACAAAATGGTACCTAACCTACGTTCAATCTTCTTACTCTAATAAAAGGGTAAATGAGGGTGACATATGTCATCACCAAAATCATTCTCAATAAAATTTTTCTGTCTCTCTCATATTAAATAATTACTTTAATTACTAATAATATTATTTTAATACTTTTTAATATTTAATACGTTAACAAAGAAATCTATTTATTAAAGTTATTTCTAAATAAATTGATATTTTTAATAAAGTCATTTTTTTAGAAAAAAAAAATCAAATTTTCGAGTTGTAATAAGAAAATTTTTAAAAATGGAATTTTTTAACGGTTTGTTTTATAATAAAATGTTTATTTTAAAAAAAATATAAATAAAATTTTAAAATTTGATATCATTGTTTTTGTTATTTATAATCGTTTCTGATACGTAATGTCAGTAATATCATATCTTAAAATATTTGATTAACATAATGGTAGCAAAGTTACATGTTGGACATAGCGTTAAAATTGCTGGAAAACAAAATGGTACCAAACCTACGTTCAATGTTTCATAATCTGGTAATTAAAAACATAAAACTCTAAATGAATGCATCGTAAGTAGTATGGTTATATGTATCTAGAATCAAGACATCGATAATCGATTCAAACATAAGTTGCAATCTAAGACAGCGGTTAGGTTGTGGTGGTGGAGGTTGATCGAAGAAGAAGAAGCAGGAAACAAAAGGGACAGAACAACATGTAGCATGAAACTTGGTGGCTAAAGTGGAAAGGATACCAAAATATGTGGCAAATTTGAAAAACATAGAAACCATACTATTAATGAAAGTTGTAATTTATACAAATGGCAATAAAGATTCGAAACATGTTTTTACAACCATACAGATAAAGAAAGATTAAAGTTTAATACTTTAATCAACGAAAACCGCTTCATATAACAAAAAATTACCTGACACATGTTTACGTCTATCAAATGTGCACATCTAATATTGTTTTTTTCTAAAGAGCTAAAAGTTAAAAATACACAACAGTAAAGTTAATAAGATAAAAAACTACATTAACGCAAAAAATTGTTTGCTATTATTAGAATATGAAAAATAAGAAGAAAAAAAGTAAACCAAAAAAATAGCATAATAACAAATTAAAAAAAAGCATCACAAAATTTATTTATTTAGAAAACAATAAACAATTTGTGTAATCAAGACAAAGACAACGTGGCATAATCATGTTCTTATACATTACAGGTTTGTTACTAGCGTTTCTAGACTTCTAAAACACTAACACTATTTGCAAAAGGGCTTGTGATATACGACCATCCTATCAGGTGTTATGCGGACACTCTTTGAATTCTTTTCACAGTTTGTAAAAACTCTTACGGGCTGTATTGGTTTGCAAAATACCAAATCGTAAATTTATAAAATGTTACGGCCCGTATTGATCGTTACGGCTCGTATTGATCGTTACGGCCCATAATGACTTTAATTTACAGGGTTGTAACAAAGCTTATGACCCGTAAGTAAAATTTCCTCTTTTCTTTAATTTTTTGGTTTAAAATTCTACTTTTTTCAATAAATGTTTTTAATGTTTTAAAATTAATTAGGTAATAGTACTTTTTAGTTTAATATAAATTAATTTATAAAATTTGTAAATAAGTATTTTATAAGAGCAAAAAAATAAAGATAAAGAATTTGAATTTACGTTAAAAGTATATATAAAAGTAAAAAAATTAAACTTAAAACTATGATTAGAGTATGTTATTGATACATTCAATTTATTTTATTCTTTCTATATCTTTCTATGCATACATATACATATGAGAGAGATAGAGACAATAAGACGTGTCAATCAGTGGCGGAGGATTTAAGGGGCGGGGGGGGGGGGGGGGGGGGGGGGGGCTTATTTTTTTGTCGGTAGTGTTAAATTTTAGTCTAGTAGTGTACATTTTTGGTCGGGTAGTGTAAATTTTTATATAAAATTCGAGTTCGTCCCCCCTAAAATAAATTAATTTTGCCCCCACCCCCCCTACGGATATGTTCAAGCTCCGCCACCGGTCTCAATAACATAATGGTTGTTTGTATAACCCAACTCTTATTTATTATTTTATAGCGTAATTAATTTTAAAATATAACATGTTCATATTGATTATTGAGACATTTTTTTTTCTTTATATGAATATATTATAAATACATATATTGGTTATTGGCATATTCTTTTTTTCTCTCTTTACACACACACATATAGAGAGAGAAAAAAAAGAGGAAGAATATGTTCTAATAACATAAATTACTATTCTTTTTTATAATTTACTTACAAACATTTCATATAATAAAATACTACACTCATAAATTTATAGAGAACAAAATGTGAATGCTCCAACAAAAACATTTAATTATATAACTTATAAATAAGTGTTTTATAAAAGTGAAAAATAAACTCAAAAAATATTATTAATTAATAAATCATAATGTGAATGCATAGGCACGTGAGGCGCGTGAGGTCAATCCGTTTCTCCGGCCGAGTTTGATGGTGTAGTACGGACCACCCATCATGGTTACGAGGTTGTGGGTGGCGACGGCAAGGATGTCGGAGCATGAAACGACGCCGGGGCAGGCGAGTTCTAGGTCGGTTTTGGTGCGAACAACGATGTCGAAGCCATCGCCGGGGAGGAAGAGGTTGATGTCAGCATCACGTTCGAAGGGGGTGGAGGAGATGAGGACGGGAGATGAGGACAGGGGCATCACAACCGTCGACGAGGCAGTCGTGGAAGAAGAGGCGGAGGGCGGCGCTGGTGGTGGTGGGGGAGGTGATCTGTTTGTCGGTGGTTGTTTGTTGCATGATGTGGTCGAATTGGGGGCATGAGTGGTGGTAGAAGGTGGTGGTGAGGGGTTGGGAGAATGAGGGTGAGAGGATGAAGGAGATGAAAAGGGTGAAGATGATGATGGTGATCGGGTTTGGGGATATCGCTATTGTTGAGCTTCTGTGAAGTGATGAAGGAGGTGAGTGGTGAAGGAATCTTAAACCCTTGGGGTATTTTGATCATTTTAGAAAATTTTAATAGAAAAAGTTAATATCGTTAGTTAAAAGGACGAAAATAGAAACGATTACAAAACTCAAGCCAATAATAAAAACAAAATAAATGCTGGTACTCAAGTAAAGACTATTTATAAAACTTTAAGGACAAAAATCAAGATTAACTTATGAAAATAACTAAAGATATAAATCAGAAAGAATAGTGGAAGTTAGGTGTGAACGTTAACTATTAATTATGAAACCAAGACTTTTTACACGCCTTAGTTCATGACTTCTTGTGATGTTTTAGCGTTTGTAGCCCAAAAATTAAATTAAGGACACGAGGACACAATTATTTCAACCCAGGGGCACAAGTCAACTTTAAATTTTTACTTATTTATATTATAAGTATAAATCAAAATTAGAAAAACTCACATTTACTAACTTAATATGATTTGATATGACTTCTTGGAACGTTACATGATTAAACCCAAAAGTGCGGTTGGTCAAGAGGTGGAAGCGTGCACGTAGTAAGCTTTTATCTACCTGTGTTGTGTTTGATCTTGGGGTGAGGGGTTTATTCCTAAACTTTTTTTAGCTTCTTTTGTTGTTTTTATCTAGTTTCTTTAGTTTTGTTTTAGTCAATTTCTTTTTCTTTGTTTTTACCTATTTTTTAAATGTGTTTAACTTTGTTTTGAGTATTCAAGTATGTTTTATTTATTTATTTTTCTTATTTTCACGTTGCAGATAGAACTATTGGTGTACAAACCGGGTATCTTTTAAAACCGGTTTGGTCAACCATGATCAAAACTGGTTTGACCTGAAACTGGTTCGGGTTCTAAACCGGTTTGGACTTAAAAAAACCCAAACCTATAAAACCGGTTTGGGTCGGTTTGAAAACCGGTTTGGGCCCAAACCCGGTTCGGTTTTTTTTCTTTTTTAAAGCGTTATAAATTAAAAAAAAACAATTAATTGTATAAGTTAAATAAAGTTATAAGATAAGTGTTACATATTAGTTGTATAAATTAATAAACCTATAAGATGCATTACATATTTTTATTTGTAAATATTAAAACATATAAACTTAAAAACATTACATAATTGTTTTTAAAAACAAAGTCCACAATTTAAAATCAAAGTGAAATATATAATATATAAAACATAAAAACAATTTAAATGACATAAAATTTTAATAATTGTTTGAAAACCGGTTTGAAACTGGATCGGGTTAAAAACCGGTTTGAAACTGGATCGGGTTAAAAACCGGTTTGAAATACGCAACCAACAAACCAAATCTAAACCGCGGGTTGGGTAGGTTTGAAACCGGTTTGTGTCTTATCAAATTGCCGCAAAAAACTCTTCAAATATCAGTCCTTGATAAGTTCTCAATATTTCACACACAAGTCTTTATGAGTTCAATTTGAAAGGTTTTTCTTCTTACCGTTCATTTTGTATATTTTTTACTAGGTTACAATCCTGTGTAATACACGGTCCAACTTGTTGACCGTTATAAGGTTAACTAGCTTTAGTAATCTTGTGTATTACACGGATTTAATATATATAAAATATTAAATAAAATAAAAATTACTAATTACAAAATAATAGACTATGACATGATATGCTTGAAATTATGTATAAGTAACAACTATTAGTAATAAAACAATAATATGAAATTTTATTTTATTTTTGTTTCTTTCAAAGATAAATTAAATATTTGTTTTAAAATAATGTTTTAAAAAGTTTTATATTAAAAATTTTCTTAATATAACTCCTTATTTTAACTATTTTTGTTTACTAAAAATTTTACTTTAAAAAACCAGTTTGAAATATTACATATCATTTTATAAAATACTATCTCTATAGAAATAACATTCATACAAAATTCTCTTTCTATTTTTATTAAAAGCTAATTATAAATTCTTATTATAATAAAAGGACAACTAAAGATACCACATGACATAAAATAGTAATTAGAGATGTCACATTATAACACTACATTCACTCTTAACAAAATTTTTCATCTTCTCTCTCATGTTAAATAGATCAAAGAATTACTAATTATATTATTTAATTTTATTTTTTGATTATAAACTATTTTAAAAAGATTAAAAAATAGATCTTTTTATTAATGTTTATTTCTAGAGAAACAGATATTTATAAAAAGAAAATTCTCTAGAACGTAAATCATACTTTTTTTAAAACATGAAATATTTTGAAAATGACATATTTTTAAATGTGTTTTCTTTTTAAACGAAATGTTTGATTTATTTTTTATTAAAACAAAAAAAAGTAGAAAACAATTTTTTAAAAGTTGATATCATTGTTTTATTACTTATAATACTTACTCATACATAATTTAAATCACATATTATTTAATAACTAATAAATTTTTACTCTATTTAATATTTTATTTATTCAACCCGTGTAATACACGGGTTCACTAAAGCTAGTGTAAAAATAAATAGATAATATAATAATAATTAATATGGTTATTAATAGGAGAGAAAAGCGGAAAAAGTTTAATGAGAATGAATATGATGGTGATAAGTGATACGCTCAATTACTCTTTTATTAGAGTAATATAAAAAGTTTATGTTTTAAATATTGTATATTATATAAATTGAATAAACCCATGTGTTATACATTTGAAAATTAGTGTTAACATATTTGAAATTTTAATTGTGCATAGTTATTAAATAATAAATAATTATTATAACATTATAATTAAAGAGGAGAGAGAGAGAAAAGCGGAAAACCAATTATTAGATTATTTATAATGGTGACAAGTGTTCGGAATTATTTTTTTATTAGTATAAAATATACATATTAAATAAACTCATGTGTTACATATTTGAAAATTTAAAGTTAACATATTTAAAATTTTAATTATGGATAATTATTAAATAATAAAAAACTATTATAACATTATAATTAAGAGAAGAGAGAAGTAGAAAAACTAATTATAGATAATCTATAATGGTGACAAGTATTTAGATTTATTTTATTATTAGTATAAGGGTGTTATTTGCTAACCTTTGTTTATAGCTTCATACTACTCAATTTATGTTATTATTTTTTTTCACCCTATTTATTGTACCTTGTTAACTGTTTTTATGTTAAGTTTTGTTCAATTATATTAATTTGATTGTTTACATTTGACAATAAAATGTGTAAAGTCAAATATACATAACCATATGATGATAGTTTCTTTAAAATTTGTGTAATTTATTTCATCCTAGTTAGGATGTGGTTGAACGTATTCAGAAAATAAAAACACATAGAGGACAAATTTAAGATACACAATTTTCTTTTATATTAACAAAGTACGTTCTTTGACTTATATGTAACGATTTAACATTTTTATAGTCATTTGTTTTCGTTGACCTGGCCTATTTTTTACCAACCCATTTTATTTTACCTTGTTAACTGTTTTTTTGTTAAGTTTTGTTCTTTTATATTAATTTGATTGTTCATATTTGACAATGAAATGTGTAATGTCAAATTTCCGTAACCACATTGATGATAGTTTCTCGAAAATTTGTGTAAATTATGTCGTCCTAGTGAGGATGTAGTTGAATGTTTTTAGAAGATAAAAACACGTAGATGACAACCCCCACCGCACCCGCTACTAAGTTTATGTATTCTTAGCGGTGTGAGAGAATCAAATGCAAACGAAGAGTAAAAGTACAATAAGTAATTTAGTATGCAAGTGAGATCTTTCACAGCAAAAGTGAAATATGATAAAGCCGTTTGTCAAATGATTAATATAAATTATTATCCAACAAAATGTTATAATTTTAGATATGAAAGTCCAATTTATCAAAACATGAAAATTCTAAAAAGCCGGAAAAGTTAACAAAATCATGAGTGGTAACGTAGGGGAGGGTAAATGTGAATTTTTGAGTACGTACAAATTTTGACATGGAGGACACATAGAGCTGGCCACTCCTATAAAAGTTTGACGCATCACATACTCGACGAGCGTTTGATTATATGCACGTGTAAATTGTTTTTGACGTGTTATTGTTCACGCCAGTTTATGAGTACTTTAAGATTCTTTTTTATTGCAACAATACTATGCTAAAAATTAATGAAAGTTGGATTCTTAATTCTAGGGTATCTTCATAACGAAAATAGTTGTAGTGTGTCGTAAAAATGATTGTCACCCCGTCTTAAAAACCTGAAAGCGTACTCCAACTTAAAAATGAACATAAAGAAACCCAAATATAAATGCATATTCATAATTCAATGATAAACATAGCATTAATAAATGAATAACCTAAAACTGAAAAATATAAAACGAAATTTAAAATAAAAACCAAGAAAGCAAAAGTTAAAAGAAAAATTTGTGATCAAAATAAGAATACTTAAAGTTTTGTGATCAAAATGAAAATAAATATGAAAACTATAATATCCTTCTTTGTGTTTTAAACATCTATGTCATATTGCTATACTAAATTAGAGCTCATGTATTAAATGCGTGAAATAAATAAAATATATTTAATACATTAGTTTTATAACTATTTATTTTTTAAATGTTATTATCCATTGATGAAATAAAAATATAATGAACATTTAAAAGTTATAATACATAATGAATTAAATTATTACTCTATATTCAATTTGTATTAATAAATTATTAAAATAACTACATTTATATTTTATCGTTTAATAGTTTAATTTACTTATTTACATAAAATATCATTTATAATGAGCAAGAAAAAAACACAAATATAATTATATTTTTAAAATATTATTTAAAAGGAAAGTCAAATTAGTTGTTTTTATAATTTTTGTATTTATTATAAGAGAGAGGCAAGAAAATGAATTTTTTGATATGCTAAAATAATGACACGTGTCATTTGATATGTTAAAATGATAACACTGTTTTAAAAATAACTTTCTTTTATTATAATAAGTTATATAGATATATTCGAAGTAATTTTCTTTTGGCCAAACCATCCATACTACTTTAATAAGAAATTGTTTCCACTGTTATTCATTGTTTCAGGGTACTGTTTTGACTTTTTAACTAGTTTAATTGAAAGGGACATGCATAAATATTTTTTATTTTAGAAGCTCCTAAATAGGAGTCCGTGGCTACACAACTCAATAAATAGATCTATTGTCAAGGAACACTCGCACCTCCACAAAGTTACAATGGATTACTATACCTTGTCCCTATTGTTTTCTTTCGTTTTAATATTTGCATATGCTCTCGTCACATCCGGTCACCGTAGCTCACGGTTTCCGTCAGGGCCTTTTGTATTCCCGATCATCGGAAATCTTTTACACCTCGGCGATAAACCCCACCGCTCACTCGCCAAACTCTCTAAGCGTTACGGGCCTTTAATTTCGCTTAAGCTGGGAACTAGAACAACCATAGTCGTTTCATCACCCAATATCGCCAAAGAGTTTTTTCAAACACATGACCAATCGTTCTCTAGCCGATCAATACCCAACACCGCCAGAGTGATGGGCCACGCCAAGTACTCCATATTATGGTTGCCAGCTGAAGATCAATGGCGAAGACTCCGAAAATTAAGCACAAAATATACGTTATCGTGCAATGTCTAGATGCTAGTGAACTCCTACGCCAAAAAAGGTACATGTTACCATCAAATATTCAAAAACCGAATGGCCTTTGGTCCAATGCTACCACAATGTGTTACATAATGTCTTATCCTAAAAATTTGACGGTTTAGAGGATTTGTGAGTTTGTAGTTTAAAAGAAGAAAAATAAACAAATATTAAATAACTCTAGACCAATATCATTTATTTATGCATATATCTTGAAATTATCTTTTAGATCAACCACACTTTATCTTATCTTAGAAAAATAAACAAATATTAAATAACTGTAGACCAATGTCATTTATTTATCCATATATCTTGAAATTATCTCTTAGATCAACCACACTTTATCTCTTATTCTCATCTTTATAACTTAGCTAATAAATATAATTTTTTTTATTTTTTATTTTCTGTAGTTGTCTCACATGTTTCATACATATCTCTATTCAATTAAACAATGTGGTTTTTTATTCTGTCCACTACTCACAAAATATCCATACCTATGCTACTATACTATAAATATTAAAATAATAAAATAGTAATTTCATTCAAAGTGTAAGACACATATACAATATTTTAAGCATAGAATACAAGTGTTTCATACAATAATTTTATTTTTATCCCTATTTAATTAACTTATTCTAATTCTTGTATTTTTATTAAAAAAATTATTAATACATTATTAAATAATATGATATTATTTAATTCACTCCACTAGATTTTATTGTATTCATAATAATATAAATTGATATTTAAATATATAGCTACTAATCATATTTTTCTTACTAATTACTAAAACATTTTTTTGGATAGAGAACCAAGCATACAAGTTTTAAAACAAGATATACAAAAAAGTTTAAGACATTTAAGAGAGATAGAGTAGGGAATTGATTAAAATTTTAAGACAATTTATAAGTAATATGGTAAATTTATCCATTAAATTTTACTTTTGTTATTGTCTCTTTCATATTTATAAGTAATATTGTCTCTTTCATTTATCCATTATTAATACGATTACCTCGACGCTCCTCAATTCCTTCTGACCAATATCACCCCAACAAACGGGTGTTCTGCATCTCCTACCGTATAGCATCTCATATGGTGGCATACCAATACTGGCATGATAGCTGTTGTTGTATGAGAATTCGGCTAACGGTAAATGGTCATCCCAACTTCCACCAAAATCGATCACACACGCCCGGAGCATGTCTTCCAGTGTCTGAATGGTCCTTTCTGACTGACCATCAGTTTGGGGATGATAAGCCGTGCTAATATGTAACCTCGTCCCCATAGAGTCGTGGAATTTCTTCCAAACTTTAGATGTAAACGAGTGTCACGATCAGACACGATAGACACCGGCACACCATGACGAGCTATAATTTCCTTGATGAACAGATCAGCCAACCTCTCAGATGAATACGTCTCGCGGATCGGTAGAAAATAAGCGCTCTTCGTCAGACGATCAACTATCACCCATATGGCATCATACCCCTTCGGGGTATGCGGTAGCTTCGTAATGAAATCCATGATGATGTGCTCCCACTTCCATTCCGGTATATCCAAAGGTTGTATCTTCCCATACGACTTTTGATGCTCTGCCTTCACCTGTAAGCAAGTAAGGCACTTACTCACATACTCCACCACGTCACGCTTCATACCCGGCCACCAATAATCTTTCTTCATGTCATGGTACATTTTCGTGGCACCAGGATGAATGGAGTATCGAGTCTTGTGGGCTTCATCCATTATCTTCACCCGTAGATCCCCAAAACGAGGAATCCACACACGACCGAATCGAGTTCTAACACCGAGTGTGTTTTCACCCAATTCCCCAACCAGACCTCTCATTCTGTCCGAGTTAAGGTGATCTTCTTTCAATGCCTCATCTTGAAACTTCTTAACTTGCTTCATCACATCGGAGGTCATGATTAATTGATAAGCTTTCACCCGAATCGGTTCGGGCCTTTCCTTCCGGCTAAGGGCATCCGCCACCACATTAGCTTTGCCTAGATGGTAATGGATCTCGCAATCATAATCCTTTATAAGTTCCAACCATCTCCTCTGCCTCATGTTCAGATCCTTTTGCTCGAAGAAGTACTTCAAGCTCTTATGATCGGTGAATATGGTGCACTTCGTCCCGTAGAGATAGTGCCTCCAAATCTTTAGTGCAAAGACCACGGCTGCTAGCTCCAAGTCATGAGTGGGATAATTAACTCATGGACTTTCAATTGTCGGGATGCATAGGCTATAACCTTCCCTCTCTGCATTAACACACACCCCAACCCTGAGTAGGAAGCATCCGAATAAACCACCAGATCTTCGCTTCCATCGGGTAATGACAGAACAGGAGCTTGAGTCAGTCTTGCCTTCAGCTCTTCGAACGCCTTCTCTTGAGTTTGACCCCATACAAACTTCACATCCTTTCAGGTCAACTTAGTTAGTTGAGAAGCAATCTTAGATAAGTCTTGGATGAATCTTCTATAGTAGCCCGCCAAGCCCAAGAAACTACGGATCTCGGATGGCGTCTTTGGTGACTTCCATTGCATAACCGCCTCCACCTTCGCCGGGTCAACCATAATCCCGTCAGGATTCACCACATGACCCAAAAACTGAACTTCGCGCAACCAGAATGCGCACTTGGAGAATTTAGCATACAATTTCTCCCTTCTCAACGTCTCTAGAACCTCCCGAATGTGACCGTCATGCTCAATCTCGCTCTTTGAATAAATCAGGATATCATTAATAAACACAATCACTGATTTATCCAACATAGGCCGACACACACAGTTCATCAGATCCATAAAAGCAATTAAAGATATCAAAACAAATAAGGATTTCAGTCTAAAATAGACCCAATATAAGTTACATATTGTTATGAACTAAATATGATCAATCGACTAAAAAAACTAGTTTGATAAATGAGAAAAACATGTTTTATATATAAATCTCACATCAATTAATGATACAACTGTTGTGGCCAAGTTTCATACATTATAAAGATTTCAGTCTATAAGATATGTAATTTGGGTTTTTACTCAATGTTTGATGTAAATTTAGTTAGGACACGAATCAAATATAACATTTCAACATATATTTGGTTAGAAAAAAATCGGGTCATATATAATATGTTTTCATACAACAGTATAAATTCGAGTTGATTTAATTGTAATCTATACATTATCACGCAACGTACGATGCTGTGGCAACGCGCTGCGGGTAAAAAAACTAGTTTTAAATAATAGTATGTATAAAAATAATATATTAAGCTGGAATGTTTTGTTTTTTTCACTTGGAATATGGGCTCCTAAAACTTGTTAGATAAAGTCGCGGGCTTGTTTGTTTATAGACTATTACATTGCTAGTTTGTTGGGCCATTATATATGGGCTTCAAAGGATCTGGAACTATAATAAGTAGAGTCGTAGAGATGTATTGTTTTGTTGAACCGTTGAAGGCCCAAAAAACTGATTCCACCGGCCCACTCGCACACAACGACCCAGCCAGTGGTTCCTATAAGAACCGATCTCTACACAAAACTACCCACATGTTCCTAAACGGTTTCACTTATCGATGGGACAACCAGTTCCGGTTGACCCGACACCAAAAAATCGGATCATACTTTGTTTTGGCTGTTAGAAATAGATGAATACTCTAGTGGTTATATGACTATACAATCGTTTATTGATCGTTTGGGCCGTTTTAAACTTTTGGGGATCATTTTACCCCTTAAGTTATTATAATAGGTGTGGTATGTATTGGTTGATCACAACATTTGAAATAACAATCAAACCAAAAAAATTATCAAATATTAATGTTACGGGTACTATGAATTCTAGAAGTGCTCAATTGCATTCTTCCATTGTTGTTGGTTCCTCAACCAAGCTTACAACTACAAGGGTTTTGCTAAACACGAGAAACCACAATGTTTGGGTGAAATTTGATTTGCACGAGCGTTGAGTATGTCTAATCGTCTATAAAGGTTTGTTGCAAATTTTTGTCATGCTTTTTTACTACATACTTGAATTCAACTAGAACAAACACATTGATAAATATTACCGAGCAAATAAAGCAAATCTCAAGTACCGTATAGTTTTAAGGATTATTAAACATATAAATCTTTGTTGACATCCCGACTACAATCCAAAAAGGCTTCTTAAAAAGTAAGGTACATTGATTTATACTATATTACTTAGCTTATACATTTGAAAATATCTCTTAATCCAATCTTCTTATGTCAATTTATTGTCATAAAAAAACTTGACATCATACAATATTATAAAAATATACATTATAAATCTTACCGTATATAAGTTTAGATCGCAGACATGTACCACAATCCTAAACCTGGATAAACAAAAGTAAAATAAGATAAACGTTCTTCACATTCAAAACAAATATTAAATGATGTCATATTAAATTTTACAGAGTGAAAAATCTGTATCATAATAATATCAAGAAGCTAAAATAACGTCATATTAAATTTTACAGAGTGAAAAATCTGTATCATAATATATCAAGAAGCTAAAATAACGTCATTTCAAAACGATAAACATCCACGCCCGTCTATGAAAATTTAGAAATAGATTTAGTTGATAACTTAGCCGTAAAAAAACCCATTTAACAATGATATACTTTAGCCCCAAACACAAACAACACCCGATGGTCCAAAAAAAATAATAATAGTGTTGTCCCAAACACGAACACAGGCGGGTTGACAATGATCTAAACTCAGTCGTATCAACATCGCCGGAATCACCGTCATCTTCGTCAAATCGATATCGGTAAGTATCCACACAACCAAAAACCCTCATATATTCACGATTTAGATCAATCATCAGCATCAACACACTATTACAGATCTACATACTGTTATTGCTCGACATTGGTATCGATCTCACTGCAAATCACTCCATCAACGCGAAGAAAATTTGGTATCATTTGGTTTTTTTAATCTCTTTTATTTTATTGCTAGTGGTTAATGCGACCTTTTGAAGGAAACTCACGTGCCAAGCTCTATATCGGATGACTAGAGAAGTGAAGATGATTTTTTGACATCGTCATTGTATTAGTTCATCTGATTAGGTTTTAAGGTTAGAAGTTATTTTGATTTTTTAAATATGCGTGTGGATTAGTGTTAGTAATCAGTATCTATCTGGATCTTGTGTTGGAATTTGAATAACTAGTTTTTGTGCTTTAGTTGGATCGCTGGAGTGATTTTAATTAATTACCGTTGATTTGGGTGAGAGCTTTTTTATCTTAAATGTGTCTCTTCTTTCAGGTGACTGATAAATAACTAATTGGGGTAATATTATGGAAGAAGAAGAAGAAAAACTAGAACATGTGGATATATCTGGGGGTGATTCTAATGTTCAAGTAGGCAGAGGTAGTGGTGTAGAGTTGAGAGTGGAAACATCTGATTCAGGACGTATGGATACGATTAAGTCCAACACTGAAGGTGATGTGGTGAAAGTTGAATCTGAAAGTGGATATGCGGATGATGGCATGTTTGAGCAGGTATCATTAGATATAGAAGAGATTGTTGGGGAGTCTGATGGGGGTAATGTTGGGGATTTGGATAATCTGAAGAACTCATCTGATGTAAAGGAGGAGAAATCAGGGTTATCAGTTAAAGGAAGTCCTGTAGAGTCTGGTTCTTCACCAGTGGTTGTTCAAGTACATCATGATAGTAACGTCTCAAGCCGTGGATCAGGAGGACATTCACCTTCTCTCTCTGAACAATCGTCTACAAGAACTAGTTATGATTCCCCCTTGTATGCATACGGGAATGAAGGACATGCCCCGCTTGGTTCACCCTTAAAGCCTAAGCCAAAGCCTATGCCTAATGTTTCACCTGAGCTTTTGCATTTGGTGGATTCTGTTATCACGGGGAAGCCTGAAAGCATGGAAAAACTGAAGAATATTGTGAGTGGTGTAGAAAGCTTTGGTAATGGAGAAGAGGCAGAAAGCATTGCATTATTGGTGGTTGATTCACTTCTTGCCACCATGGGTGGCGTTGAGTCTTTTGAAGAAGATGAGGATAACAATCCACCTAGTGTGATGTTGAACTCCAGGGCTGCAGTAGTATCAGGCGAGCTTATTCCATGGCTTCCTTGGGTGGGAGACGGCGTGGGTTTTATGTCCCCCAGGACACGTATGGTTCGTGGATTACTCGCCATACTGAGAGCTTGTACAAGAAACAGAGCTATGTGCTGTTCAGCAGGGCTGTTAGGGGTTCTTTTGCAGTCAGCCGAGAAGATTTTTCTCAGTGATTCTGATTCAAGTCAGCAAATGCAGTGGGATGGAACTCCTTTATGTTACTGCATCGAATACTTAGCTGGACATTCACTTAGTGTGACAGATTTGAATAAGTGGTTTTTCACGATTACAAGAACAATCAATACCTCATGGGCACCTCATTTAGTGCTTTCTCTAGAGAAGGCTATGGGCAGCAAAGAGTCAAGGGGTCCAATGTCTTCATTTGAATTTGATGGTGAAAGCTCTGGTTTACTTGGTCCAGGAGAAAGCCGGTGGCCCTTTAATAACGGTTATGCGTTTGCAACATGGATTTATATTGAATCATTTGCAGACACTCTAAACACGGCTACTGCCGCTGCAGCTATTGCAGCAGCAGCAGCAGCAAAATCGGGAAAATCGTCGGCTGTGTCTGCTGCTGCCGCTGCTAGTGCACTTGCAGGTGAAGGCATGGCACATATGCCTAGACTTTTTAGTTTCTTATCTGCTGATAATCAGGGTATGGAGGCATATTTCCATGCTCAGTTTCTGGTGGTTGAAAGTGGTAGTGGGAAGGGTAGGAAGGCTTCTTTGCATTTTACCCATGCATTTAAGCCACAATGTTGGTATTTTGTTGGTCTTGAGCATACTTCAAAGCAAGGGTTGCTTGGTAAAGCAGAGAGTGAACTAAGATTATACATTGACGGAACCTTATATGAAAGTCGTTCTTTTGAATTCCCTCGAATCTCCAAGCCGCTTTCCTTTTGCTGCATTGGGACAAACCCACCGCCAACAATGGCGGGTTTGCAGCGGCGCCGCCGCCAGTGCCCTTTGTTTGCTGAGATGGGACCCGTATATATCTTTAAAGAACCAATTGGGCCTGAGAGGATGGCTAAGCTGGCTTCTAGAGGAGGAGACACACTTCCTTCGTTTGGTAATGCCGCAGGGTCACCATGGTCAGCGACATTTGCTCACGTGCAAAAATTTTCAGAAGAAAGTGCACGCTTGGATGCAGAAATTGCAGGATCACTTCACCTTTTATATCATCCTAGTCTACTAAGTGGTCGTTTATGCCCTGATGCTTCTCCTTCTGGTGCTTCAGGTTTAAAAGATATATTATATTCTCTATATATTTCCACATCTAACTTTTATTTATTACAAGTATACCAGTTATGTCTCTTTTTACCTTATTAGGCTATATAGAACGCCTAGTTATGGCATGTAAGATTCAAATTAATTAGCTTTTATGCCCTAAACTAAACACAAGATTTGACTACGTACATGGGTTGTTTGGAGTATTTGATTATCCGTTGTCTTTTTAATATAGTCTTGAATGATGACAATATTGCATGGGCATACCTACTTAGGATGCATGCATAAATAGATCTCTTTTGGTGGGTAAATAGTTTTTTTGTTGTAGTTCATGGTCAAAAACGTTTTTCTTGTAGTAGTTCATACCCCATTACTCAACAACATTGGGGAAAGAGGCAAATTTTGAGATTAAAGGAGTATTTTTAACTTCAGACTTATAAGCACTGTTTTGGTATAAGTAATAAGTTAACGAATGCAAGAAACTTTAAAAAAGTTTTAAAGGAAAATCTTGTTAACTAAAAGTTAAGTCACTGGTAAATTATCTAACTTTGTAGAGTACTAGATTTGAATGACCAATATCCATAAGTGGACATAAAGGAGGTAATGAAGAAATATTAAATTCTTAAGTTTTCATATAAAATTATCTATGTGCAATTAAGATCTGGATTTGGCGCCTTAAATAATAGTTCATGTTTCAGGAATGCTCAGACGACCTGCTGAGGTTCTTGGGCAAGTACATGTAGCTACAAGGATGAGACCAGCAGAAGCTCTGTGGGCTTTGGCATATGGTGGTCCAATGTCTTTACTTCCGTTTGTGGTAAGCAAGGTTGATAATGATAGCTTGGAACCAGAAACAGGTGATCTTACTTTGTCACTTGCTACAACAGCTCTTGCTGCCCCAATATTTAGGATTATATCACTTGCAATCCAGCATCCTGGAAACAATAACGAGCTATGCCGTACTCGCGGCCCTGAGGTTTTATCAATAATTCTAACCTACCTGCTACAAACTTTATCTTCACTTGATGTTGCCAAGCATGGAGTGGCTCATGAGGAAATTGTTGCAGCCATTGTCTCTTTATGCCAATCTCAGAAGAATAATTATGCACTTAAAGTTCAACTATTCAGTACACTGTTGCTGGATTTGAAAATTTGGAGCTTATGCAACTACGGTTTACAAAAGAAACTTTTATCGTCTTTAGCAGATACGGTTTTTACAGAGTCATCTGTGATGCGTGATGCAAAAGCTATTCAGACTCTTCTTGATGGCTGCAGGAGATGTTATTGGACCATTCGTGAAAAAGATTCAATAAATACATTTTCTCTTAACGGGTCCACTCGTCCAATTGGAGAAGTGAATGCTTTAGTTGATGAGCTTCTTGTGGTTATTGAACTTCTTATTGTGGCAGCTCCTCCCTCAATGGCAGTGGATGATATTCGTTGTTTACTTGGCTTCTTAGTTGATTCTCCACAACCAAATCAGGTATCATATTGTGGAGTATATTCTTAAACAGAATAATATGATGGCCTTGGTGGGTTTCTGTAATTAGAGATGGAAAATGGACGGGAAAGGCGGTTTGGGTTTTGTTTCAAAACATTTTTTTGGTATTTGTTGACCCGATACACTTTTTGTCCTACTTTTAAAGCTTATTATAGATAATTTGTCTGTTTACACATGATTACATTATAATATGAACTCATTCGTTAAATAACGTGATTTAGTAGGTTGTATGCGTTAAAAATCCAATTTGGCTGACTTTAGCCCATTTGACCTATTTAGCTAAACTTTTTGAGTTTGCATGTCTGATATGATGAGAAAAAACATAACCTGAACCCATTTATAAGTAAATATGTCAAAATCGCCACCTCTATCTATTACCTTGAGATTGTGATTTCAAGTCTCTCTTGAGTCTTGAGATATATTCTAGTGATTTCTCTTATTACTTTTATAAAGATATCATATGTATCATTTTAGTTTGTGAGTTCAAGTCTATTTAGAGATATCAATTGGCATAATCCGCACATTGCAATTCTAAAGTAATGCTACATTGATTTGCTTCTCTCTTTAGACATTTATTCTTGATTATTATCTGCAATACACTATAATATATGGTATATTATCAGGTCGCAAGGGCGTTGCACCTGCTATATAGGTTGGTGGTACAACCAAATGCTTCTAGAGCTCAAACATTTTCAGAGGCATTTATATCTTGCGGTGGCATAGAAACACTTCTTGTCCTGTTGCAGCGGGAAGCAAAGGCCGGAGATTACGATGTCCCTAATCCTTCAACCGAAAATGATGAAGCTGTAACATCCCCAAGATCTAAACCCAACGGCGATGATCATTTGGAAAATGATAATAGTGAAGATGTTGTAACATTGGATAAAATTGAATTGTCATCTAATGAACCTCAGACTCATGCTGGTGTCGATACCCTTGTAAGCAGGACATCTGTTTCTGAGAATCAATTTAAAAAGATTTTAGGTGGTATAAGTTTTTCTATCAGTGCTGAGAATGCAAGGAACAGTGTGTATAACGTTGACAAAAGTGACGGTATTGTTGTTGCAATAATTGGTCTATTTGGTGCTTTAGTCAACTCTGGTCAGCTCAAGTCTGGATCTCATGCTCCTCAAGATTTGACACGTAACATTCATGGTCTGCTTGAGGGAGGGGATAGTATGTTTGAAGATAAAGTTTCACTTTTGCGGTATGCTTTGCAAAAGGCTTTTCAGGCAGCACCAAACAGGCTTATGACTGGCAACACCTACATGGCTTTATTGGCTGCCTCGGTAAACTTCTTTATTCATTCATATATAATAAAATTTTCTTGTATTGTTACTACTTTGAGGTTGTTTGGATGTGTGACATGTGCCTATAAGCCTATTATTCCAAACAGTTATTTAGATTTGATGTTGCAATAATCATTTTGAATGTTCGGGTAAAACTGATAACTGATAATGATTCTGGATTTTTGATCATCTATGGTCAAATAATTAGGTTTAGATCGTCATTTAAGGAGTAGCTATAAGATACCGTGTATGGAGATACATTTAAGATCACACATATATCCCTAGCTTTAAGTGACTTTTAGTTCTGAGTATTCAAGGATCACATTTTTGTGAGTCATGGGCTCATGGCACTGTTATGTTGGATATTATTCTTTAATATTTCCTTTTCAATATAGAGGAATCAGCCTCTTTCTAACAATTTAACCTAAAGAAAGTAGACAATATGCTTATCTTACTAAAGGAAGTGCCAAAAAGATAATTTATTTGTGAAGTTGATAGTGTATGTCAGTTATAAATATTAAGAGAACGAATTGCAATTCTTTTAATAAAGGTTCATGTCGCTTCAAAATCATTTAAGAGAAAAGATTACAAGGAACTTATAGGGAATCATCATCGTTAGTGTCAATTTGTCATCATGGATGTGCATGACCATTATTTGTAGATTTAATTTGTAAGGTGAGATGAAGTTATATAAAGTTAAACTTTCTCCCCATGTTAACATAATATAAACATTCTTTCCTGTATTAGTTAAATGCATCGACAACAGACGAGGGACTGAATTTCTATGACTCACAACATCGGTTTGAGCATACACAGCTGCTTTTGGTTCTTTTGAGTTCGCTTCCACATGCACCAAAAAGCTTTCAGTGTCGAGCACTACAGGTACTCATGTTTCATTTTATCCCCCTGTCCTGTCTACATATGTGAATATTAAAATTTCTGCTTAGTATATTTACTTCTCCTTTTGATTCCAGGATCTTCTTATTTTGGCTTGCAGTCATGCTGAAAATAGAAGCAGGCTCACTAAGATGGATGAATGGCCTGAATGGATCTTGGAAATTCTTATCTCCAACTATGAGGTGATCTTATTTTACTTATCACCACAAATCTATCTTTTCTTAAAACTGATATAAGTGTAGTAATTTGGACTTATTCTTCTTAAATACCATATATTTTCTTTAATTCTCGATTCCCTTCTCATGCTACCAATGCATGCTTGTTCTTACAGACATGTGGGAAGAACACTTCAATGTCTTCAAGCTTCAGAGATGTTGAAGATCTTATACACAATTTTCTCATTATCATGTTAGAGCATTCAATGCGTCAGAAGGATGGATGGAAGGTTGAATCAATTTTCTTCAAGATAATATTAATCTTTTACCTTTGTTAGTACTCCATGACACATGTTTGTGCTGCAGCTCTTAAGTTTCTGGATTAGATCAAATAGGGCCGATAAGTGTTTGTGGAATTGAGATAAAGGCATATTGATTCTAGTTTCTAATTTATGTTAAATAGTATCCACAATAAGGCCATAAGTGAACATTTTAGTAGTCGACTGATAAGCTTTAGCAACCTTTCATGACCTGAAATTCTGAAAAATTCAGTTAAGTACATTTATTCTGTAAAATGTCTGCTGTTTATTTACGTCAAAGGGTTGTCTTTTTGTTTACTTTTATTGTCACAAAACTGATTAACTGTGGTCTAAACTTTCCAGCATTATCTGCTCATTTATACTGATTGGTGATTTTTCTCTCTTGACAGGATATTGAAGCTACAATTCATTGTGCGGAATGGCTTTCAATGGTCGGTGGGTCTAGCATTGGCGAGCAGCGCAAAAGGTATGCAATCACTAAAAATGTACACGTGAGTAAGCAATAACACACACACACACTATATATATACATATATATATTATAAATAAAATCCGTAATTTTCTTTGAATTGATAGACGCGAGGAATCATTACCCATTTTTAAGAGAAGGCTTTTATGTGGGTTACTGGATTTTGCTGCTAGAGAGCTACAGGTTCAGGTAAGTCTTGATCTTGGATTTCTTGTCTTAATATTTTTTTTTCTCCCCCCTCCCTCAGTTTGTACTCAAGCATTTAATACATGTTCAAACCTTTTCTTTTCATCCCTTTTTTGTTGCAGACTCAAGTTATTGCTGCAGCTGCTGCTGGTGTTGCCACGTATGGGCTATCACCGGGGAGTTCCAAGGCAGAAGCAGAGAATGCTGCACAACTTTCTGTGGCATTGGTGGAGAATGCAATCGTGGTGTTAATGCTTGTTGAAGATCATTTGCGCCTGCAAAGCAAACTTTTTAGTTTTTCTCTTGTTCAAGCTGGTTCTGATTCTTCACTTTCATCAGTAGTTCGTGTTGGTAACAGCAAAAATCTACCCAAAATCCCAGAACCACTAGAGGCACAGTCTTCGTCTACTGAATCAAGAAGTCTTCCCCTTGATGTATGTTTGCTATTACTTCCATTTTGGCTTGATCATCATGTAAAATGGTGGCCTAGAAATGGGTTGATTCAGGTTTAAATTACTCTTAATGGGTTAAATGGATAAAAGTTAAAAAAACCAGCTACATATGCAATGGTTTAAACAGGCCAAACGTTGCCCTAATTGTATACAAGGATTACATCCTAAATTGCTCTACTAAAGAAGTGGAAAATTATTTTAAGGATCTATTATTTTAATTCATCATACTTTTGCAGTTTTAACACTTAAGTACCAAATCTTTTTTCATGCTAACAAAAATTATTTTCTATTATTGAAAACATATATTTTCTAGGGACAAAAGTGATAAAAGTGAACAAGTATGAAGTTTACATAAGACTTGTAAATACCCATCACATCTTCCCAACTTTAGCCCTTATGCCCCTGCGGTATCTATATGCATAAGCCAATAATATTGGCAGTTTTACTAGTACAAAAAGAAGTTAGGGACTTGAGTGGTAAATTTGGGAAGGCATTATGGGTTTAAAAAATGTCAACCCTTATTTTAATAGCATTGTTTATAATCATATTTTGGTCATCCATAAATGAAATTAGAATGGGCAAAAAGTGTTTGCAAATGGCAGGTCAAGCACTATAAAATAACAGAATTTGACCGTCCATTGTGCCTCCTGCTAGCAAGTCCCCTACACATGCTACTGTGTCATTCCCTCTCTATAAAAAATGGCACCCTTAGTTCTAAAGATGATGTTATTCTCACAAGGTACTTGCTTCAATGGCTGACACTAAGGGGCAAATTTCAGCAACAGCGATGGAAAGGCTTACGGCTGCAGCAGCAGCTGAACCCTATGACTCTGTTTCTTGTGCTTTTGTATCATATGGCAGCTCTGCTGTAGATTTAATTGAAGGTTGGAAATACAGAAGTCGATTATGGTATGGTGTTGGGCTTCCTTCAAAAACATCCGACTTTGGTGGTGGTGGTAGTGGTTGGGATGCCTGGAATTCTTCTTTGGAGAAGGATTCAAATGGTAACTGGATTGAACTCCCTCTGATAAATAAGTGTGTTGCCATGCTACAAGCTTTATTATTGGATGAGTCGGGACTTGGTGGTGGTCTTGGTATTGGAGGTGGTTCTGGAACAGGGATGGGTGGTATGGCGGCTCTTTATCAGTTGCTAGACAGTGATCAACCATTTTTATGCATGCTTCGGATGATTCTTGTTTCTATGAGGGAAGAAGATGATGGTGAGAATAATATGCTTATGAGGAATGTTAGTGGTGTTGATGAGGCTTCGTCGAAAGGATCATATGGTCAAGATGGAATTCTTCCGTCATCTTTAGAAAACAGTCCTCGGACTTCAATGAGGCAGCCCCGTTCTGCACTATTGTGGAGGTATACCTATTTTATCATAATTCATTAACACGTGTTAAGTGTTAACTTTTGCCAAATCTCATTTGAAGCACGATAGATCATCTGTTATAGTAGATCATTCTATAATACACTTAGATTGGTCATTACACCAGCTTTAGTGAGGCGTGGCCCTCAGGCGCGAGATCTATCTAAGAAGGGCACACTAATTATTTGCTATTCTTAATTACTCAAACAAATTTTGAATGGCACCTTATTTAGTTGTAATGATATCAGAATCTATGTGCTAAATAAAAATAAGTAGAAGAGAGATTGAATAATTAAGATTAGTGTCTTCTGCATACAATTTTAATTGAATGTCAGTGGTTACCTCATGGTTTTGACGTAACATCTTAAATTGATGTTAAAGTTAATGTAAAATTGATTAAACATCACTAGTTCATAGCATTTATGGCACCAATGTATATATGGGATGCTTATTTAGAAATTATCTTGATTTGATATGGATTTGTTTTCTTGCAAGTCATTTAGAACTCATTTTTTTCTTGATTATGAACAGTGTGCTTTCGCCTCTCTTGAACATGCCAATTTCTGAGTCCAAGAGACAGAGAGTGTTGGTTGCATCTGCTGTTCTATATTCTGAGGTTCTACTAAACAAACATGACACATATAAAATCTTGCAACTTTTTTCAAATGCAAAGGGTGCATTAGTTTCTCTTTGTCTTGTAATCTAATGAAAATACATTTGCAGGTGTGGCATGCGGTTAGCCGTGATAGAGTCCCTCTCAGAAAACAATATCTAGAAGCTATTTTGCCACCTTTTGTTTCCATTTTAAGGAGATGGCGACCTTATTTAGCTGGAATTCATGAGCTTGTTGCCGCAGACGGTTTGAATCCTCTTGCTGTAGATGACCCAGCCCTGGCAGGCGATGCACTACCTATAGAGGTTCAACAACTAAATTGGAAAACTTATAAGATGTTAATTATGAATTTTTGATTTTAATCTTACCCTTGTATTACACATTCCATATTAGGATGTGTAGCTTGTTTTTTTTTTAATTTTCTATGTACGATAACAAATGGCGTGTCACAGTAAATAGGATGTACTGTCACATCTGTTCTAAGGGCAATGGCAAATCCGGTGCACAAGGCTCCCTACGGGGGGGGGGGGGGGTTGTTAGGCTACTTTGGTCATTAGGCTTAAAAATTCAGAACTTCTGACCAAATTAGATATGTTGTCAAACTATGTGACCAAATCAGTAATGAAAACTTATAAGATGTTAATTATGAATTTTTGATTTTAATCTTACCCTTGTATTACACATTCCATATTAGGAATGTGTAGCTTTTTTTTTTTTTTTTTTTTTTTTCTATGTACGGATAACAAATGGCGTGTCACAGTAAATAGGAATGTACTGTCACATCTGTTCTAAGGGCAATGGCAAATCCGGTGCACAAGGCTCCCTACGGGGGGGGGCGGGGGTTGTTAGGCTACTTTGGTCATTAGGCTTAAAAATTCAAAACTTCTGACCAAATTAAAAATGTTGTCAAACTATGTGACCAAATCAGTAATGTTGCAAACGTATGTTGCCGTTTATTACAATTTCCCCATTAGCAAATATTTATTTATTTTCTTAATGTACATGCCACCTTATCACCATAACTTCTGACACATTAAATTGATGCAACCAGGGTGCCCTTGCTATGATCTCACCTGGTTGGGCTGCGGCTTTTGCATCTCCACCTGCTGCATTGGCATTAGCAATGATTGCTGCAGGTGCTGGTGGTGGGGAAGCTGCTGCTCCTGCATCAACAGCGCATCTAAAACGTGATTCTTCCTCAGTCGAGAGAAAGCCAAAGCTTCATTCTTTTTCTAGCTTTCGCGAACCGGTAGACGCAGTTAACAAATCATCAGCTGTAAAAGACAAAGCTTCTGCAAAAGCAGCCGCACTGGCTGCTGCTCGTGATCTTGAACGTACTGCAAAAGTTGGTTCTGGAAGAGGTCTTAGTGCAGTGGCAATGGCTACTGCTGCACAGAGACGGAATAGAAGTGATGTGGGCCGTGTTAAAAGATGGAATGTTTCTGAAGCAATGGGGACTGCCTGGACAGAATGTTTGCCATCAACAGACAATAAAGCGGTCTATAAGAAAGATTTTAATGCTACATCCTATAAATTTATTGCTGTTCTTGTTGGAAGTTTGGCCTTAGCCCGAAATATGCAGCGATCAGAGGTATCTTTGATTTTTCCTTGTTATGCTTCATTTGATCCTCTCTGAGTGTCTAGCATTGTTATATTGTTCGTACAAGTCTTCTTCGGATAATCTGATAATTTAGGGGTCTTATAATCAGTTTATACTAGCTGCAATATTATCAAGAAGAAAAGTCAATGACCTGTTTATCCTATATTAACTTGGTGAGATTTCTTACGATAATCTAAAGGAGGCCACCCAATTATTCAAGTTTTGTTCATAGGCCACTCAACTATGGAAACAACTTTACAGGCCACCCACCCAAGTACGTTTATGCTTTTTTTCATACCAATTCTGGCAAAAAGCAGGCTGGATGAACAAAGATAAACTTAAAACTTTTTTTGAATAAACAAGAATACCCTTGGTTACTTTTTTCTGTTATATAAAGTAAAAAATGTAGTCAGTCAAATAGTTAGATGAACTTTTTTGTCATTTTGTATGTTCCTGTATCAACTTGTATAATTGAAACTAGATATATACTTAGGTAGGCATAATGTAGTTTCTTTAGTTGAGTGGCCTACAAAATAGTCCTATAATGGAGTTGCCTAAATAGAAATCTATGTTGTCAAAAGTGCACTAGGCACGCTCCTAGCTGCTTAGACTAGCTGAAGAAAAGCGCCCCGTGGCACTGGTGTGATTCTCATATTCTGGCATAATCTTGTAAATTCGGCAAAATTATAGAATTTCAGGCAAAACTAGTTTGAAACATTCAAAAATGTCCTGGAACCAGCCTAAAACACGTCTGAAATCCCTAGATATGGTAGCTTTATACTGAGCACCTAGCTTAAAAAAGCCCTTGCCTTTTAAGCTCCTTGTGCCTAGACCCCATGCTCACCTTTTACGCCTCGAGTGCGCCTTGCGCCTTTGACAACATAGATAGAAAGATTCGAATAGTTGGGTGGTCTCCTTATACATTATCCCATTGTTTATCATTTTAACATAAAAGCCCTGTTTCTTTAACCAAAAATGTTCTTTTAATCATCTTATCTATTAATTTCTAAAATACTTGACTTTGTCAAACACTTCAACATATAACTAATTATCTGATTATGATTATTTTGCAGTCACACAAGCACTTTTAAAATGCACACTAGTTTAAATGGAATAAATTCCAATCCTATTTTCAGGTTGATAGACGTGCACAAGTTGATTCCATTGCTCGACATCGTGCATGCACTGGCGTACGTGCCTGGCGCAAACTCATCCATTACTTGATAGAGACAAAATGTTTATTTGGACCAATCAGCGAAAATCTTTACAATCCTAAACGGGTATGTTTACATCCTTAAACATGTTTATAATCGCTTTGTTGCGTTACATATCTTAAACTTTTTTTCATGCACAGATTTTTTGGAAGCTAGATCATATGGAAAGTTCAACCCGGATGAGGAGATGCTTAAGAAGGAACTTTGAGGGCTCAGATCATTTTGGTGCTGCTGCAAATTATGAAGATCCCGTGGACCCCAAGGATGGTAAAGAGAATGTGACTAGCGCATCTAAGGCTTCTAGTTTGCCTAAGGAAGCTATCTCAATGGAATTAGTAAATGAGGATGATGAACAAGATGATATTGTTAACATAGAGAGAAAGAAGGATGATGTGGGGCAAATAGATGATAATCAAATGAGGTTATCTGGGACTTCCGAGCAGTCGTTGCAAGTGTCAGATTCTACTAAATCTCATGTTGGGAATGATGAAGATTTTGTAAGTTCATCAGCAGTGGGCGCTGGTTATATTCCCAGTGAAGATGATGAAAGAGTTATTCTTGAGCTCTCTGCATCAATGGTCCGACCATTAAAGGTTTGGCAAGGAACATTTCAGGTAAGCTTTATTGTCATTTGCAATCTGCTTCAAGAATTCTTAGTTTTTATCTTGTGAAAAGTGCAACACTAATAATTTTTCTGGAAAAATTTTGAGCCAAAATAACATATTTGTCCGTCATCATTATTAGAACAAGTTTGCCCATCATCATTGTTAAGAATAAGTTTTCTGCAAAGAGTTACCAGATATTTGGCAGGTAGTAAACAAATTACTTAAACTATTGTACTATATGTGCAAATCACATTTTTCTGTTTGCATGGCAGTGCAAATCACATTTTTCTGTTTGCATGGCACGGAAGGGGATTACACCCTTCATTCTCAAATTAAGTGCTAAACTTTTCAACATGCAGCTGTAATGTTAATACTTTTGAGAAAGGACAAACTCTTAACCATTTTTTAATAACATGTGAAATTAGCACAATTTTATTCATATAGTACAAGATTTTGTTTTGGCCTTCAACATTGTCATTTGTGGGTTTTACTACTTGGTATGATAAAAGAAGAGGAAGATGTGTAATGTGTCTCGCTTATTATATACAACGAAAACTGATAATCAGACCTCAAAATGAAGAATACATGATGGAGAGACTGCTAGAATCTTAAAACCTAGGTTGATAGGTGCTAAGCTTTGTAGGTGATAGCTTATACTATATGTCCTGTATGTATTATTTTCAAATTATCTGGACTGTTCTTAGCAAAGATGTGTTGTTTGTTCCCAGATAACAACGAAAAAAATCAATTTTCTTCTTAATAAATCCGAGGGCAGTATGCCAGAGGATGGATTGGATCATAAAACTGAAAGCAAAGTTGAAGATAAGGACCGGAGTTGGTTAATATCTTCTCTTCATCAAGTATATAGCAGGAGGTTAGATGAATAGCTTATCCTATAATGATGATTTTGTTCAAAATTAAAGTGTTGGTCTGCGTTCATTATTCCATGTTACAAGATTGTTAAGCCTTGGAATGAACTCGGATGATGATCAATTATACATTATACATTCCTTGACTTTTTGGAATATTTCTTTATGTTTTGTGGGTTGCTTGTGACTAGCCTTACACTTATACTGATATGACAGATACCTCCTAAGAAGAAGTGCTCTGGAACTGTTTATGGTCGACCGATCTAACTTCTTCTTTGACTTTGGGGTAAATACCATCTCAATATCATTTCCATATGTTACTTGGTCAACCGTGTTGTTGACTTTCAGCTTATAAAATGCTCTCTTCTTGACGCAGACTACCGAGGGACGGAGGAGTGCGTACCGAGCCATTGTTCAAGCACGCCCTTCTCATTTGAACAATATATACTTGGCAACTCAGGTTTTTTTTTCCGATACATAGTTGTCAATTTGTGAAGCAAATCAAAGGTTATGTTAAGTTCATGGAAATGTGAATTGGATCATAGTTTAGCTTCTAATTCTTTTAGAATATTTGATTTAAACCAAAATATACTTGCAATAATCATGCAAACATTTTCTATTCCTACTAAACTATTGTTACTACTTAACTAGATATCAGGAAAAACATCTCTCTATATTCAAGTGCCTACTAGTAAGTTACCAATTAAAAGCTATACCCAAAGTTGGTAAGAAATCTTGAATCAAATTTCAGAAATTTTGATGTGATTTAGTTGCTAATAGATTTGCATTTTTGTTAGGTATTAAGCACATGCATGAATGAAAGAAAACAATAAGAACATGAGGCACAAGGATCTATATTGGTTCAGTTAGTGTGATTTGCATCCACTTTGATGCAACTAGGATTATATTTTATCGAGGTTATAAGAATTACAATGCCCTACAACAATTGTTTATAATACATAAACATAATTTGTTAAACAAGGAAACATAGTAGTTAGCAATGTGCCAAAATTACGGAACTAGGGTTAGGCGGGCTGCCCCCTAGGTGTCTCGGCCGAAAGACTCCACAAGGATTTTTTTTTTCATAAAGTAATGAACCTTTATGTTATACTAACAAGCTGAGTTTGGTACCAGAAAATAGTTGTGGGACCTACGCTATATGGGACTTATATCAGTGTGCTTTAATTTTTTAGAGACCGGAACAATTGCTCAAAAGGACTCAACTTATGGAACGCTGGGCACGCTGGGAGGTACAGAGAAGAATTAAATCGTGGCATTCCACTTGTCATCATTTTAAAATCAATACACACACTTGTGTGTGTGTATTTCTTCATTTTACTTGAATTTTTGCAGATCAGCAACTTCGAATATCTAATGCAGCTTAACACACTGGCTGGTCGTAGTTATAACGACATCACCCAGGTGAAGATAATCATATTAAACGTTTTAGTTTTCCATTTTTATATGCGGAGTAGGATAATAATTTGATTTCTGTATGCAGTACCCTGTTTTCCCATGGATTCTTGCAGATTACAAGTCGAAGCATTTGGATCTTGCAAATCCTTCGTCTTACCGTGATCTATCAAAGGTCACAACATTTTTCGTTTTTATCAAGGCTTGCACTTAACAGACTTGAAGCTAACATATTGACCCAAACATATTTGCAGCCTGTTGGAGCACTAAATGCTGAAAGGTTGAAAAAATTTCAGGAGAGATACTACAGCTTTAGTGATACTGTCATACCCAAGTTCCATTATGGTTCACATTACTCGAGTGCCGGCACAGTACGTTTCCAGTCGCTTGTTTGTGAATTCCAGTTGTAGACTTTTTGTAGGATGGTTAATACTATGGAATAAGATGTCCAATATTTATGTTTTCAAATCATGAATATTTATGCGTTATTTAATTACTGAAGATTCTTTAATTTGATTCATCACTACAACGAATTAGAATTTAGGTTTGCACATAAGTTAGTGAGAGATGATTCATAGGGTTTTATGCATATGTATGAACACATGGATGCATACATGGTAAATCTAGTAGACATGGGTATGTGGTATTTCCATTTGTTCTTGTATACCATAATTAACTTTGGTAAAATAGTTGTATTATTATATTCCTTTAATGTGGATTACAAGGAGTATATATAGACTACACATTTACATCAAAGGTCCCTCTAATTATACTAGTATATAATATTGACTAATATTCCCTCGCAAGCTAAGGCCGGGTATCGACTCTTAGCTTGGACTTCAAAAAGAGAAAACGTTGAGACGACAACGGCTTTGTGAAGACATCGGCTATCTGATCATTTGTTGAAATAAACTGAACTGATAATTTCCCTTGAGCAACCTTTTCTCTAACAAAGTGGAAATCGACTTCTACGTGCTTTGTACGCGCGTGGAGTACAGGATTGGAAGATAAATACGTAGCCCCCAAGTTGTCACACCATAATGTCGGGACTGATTTCATCGGAACACAAAGCTCACGTAATAATGTCTCAAGCCAAGTCAATTCAGCAACCGTATCAGCTAATGCCTTGTATTCAGACTCTGTAGATGACCGAGATACAGTTTTCTGCTTTCGTGCAGACCATGAAACTAAATTAGAGCCAAGATATATTGCATATCCACCCGTGGATCGACGGTGATCTGGGCACCAGCCCAGTCTGCATCCGAAAAGGCACTCAAGGAGTTGAATGCCGCATCCGTATAAGCATGTAAGGTGGAGGATGATGAACGAGAGATCAGAAGGCCATGAGCCGTAGTCCCATGAAGATACCGCAGGATGTGCTTGACCGCTGACCAATGATTCACAGTTGGTGAGTGCATGAATTGGCAAACTTTATTAAGTGCAAAAGTGATGTCTGGACGAGATAACGTGACATACTGTAGAGCGCCAACAACTTGGCGATATTTAACCGGATCCTCATATGGGTCACTGTCACCGAGTGTCAGATGAGCATTAGTAGTACATGGGGATGGAACCGGTTTGGAATGAGACAGGTGTGTCCGATCTAACAGCTCATTAATGTACTTTCGTTGTGAGAGGACAATGTCATCCCCTTTATGTGCCACCTCAATGCCGAGAAAATAGGATAAGGGACCCATGTCTTGGACTGGAAAAGAATGACTTAAACTATGCACCACTTGTTCAATAGCTGTAGGATTGTTGCCTGTCAGAATTATGTCATCAACATAGACAAGCATATATAACAAAACACCATTAGCCTAGTAGATAAATAAAGAGGGATCTGTTTTAGAGCCTGTAAATCCCAAGTCAAACAAAGCCTGAGAAAGTTGCTGAAACCAGGCATGTGGAGCTTGTTTAAGGCCATACAATGACTTATGAAGCAAACAAACATGATCAGGTTTAGATGGATCAACAAAACCAGGCGACTGTTGTAAGTATACTGTTTCTGCCAAATCACCATGCAAGAAGGCATTTTGTACATCAAGTTGCCGAAGAGGCCATTGTTTAGTGACAGCAAGAGAGAGAACTACTCGGATAGTGGTAGATTTTACCATAGGACTGAAAGTTTCCGTATAATCAATACCTGGTTATTGTTTAAAACCTCTTGCAACTAGCCGCGCCTTGTAACGCTTAATAGCACCTGTTTGATCCCGTTTGAGCTTGTAAACCCATTTACAATCAACCACATTTACCCTAGAAGGACGAGGGACAAGTGTCCACGTACCGTTGCGGATGAGTGCGAAATATTCCGCGGGCATAGCTTTACGCCAGTGAGCGTCTGAGGTGGCAATGGCAAAGGTGGTTGGTTCTGTAGCAGCAGATGAGGGGGTAGTGTAATGGGAAGAAGGGTGGAAAGGTGTTGTTTTTCGAGGATTTTGTCTAAGATTGGACGGTCGAGAACGTTGTGAAGCAGTGGACGGTGGAAGAGTGGAAGATGGTTGTGGGCCGGCCACGGGTTGTGTACTGGGGTTGGGTTGGGAGTGGCAGTAACGATCAAAGGCAGAAGAGGGAACAACCGACGGATTGGGTGGATTAGTGGGGCGTCGGCTGTAGGTTTGGGGAGCAAGTGAGGTGGGTTGTGGTGGGGTGGAAGCAAGTGGTGAGGTTGAGGTAGGTTGGGGTTGAGCAGGAGGGTCGGTAGTTGGGTGTGGTGTTGGAGGAGTGGAAGGAAAAGAACAAGACGATGGAACCTGGTCGGTATGAGGAGGGGTAGGGTAGGCTGAGAAATATGGGCTTGAAGGGGAAGGTGAGGGCATATTAATGGGTGTTGTGTGGAAAGGAAAGAATGATTCATGGAACCGAACGTGGCGTGCAATATACATACGTTCGGTTTCCTAGTCAAAACACCGATACCCGTGATGGGATGTACTATATCCAAGGAATATGCACGGTGTAGAATGAAAATCCATCTTGTTAGGATTGTATGGTCTTAAGTGAGGATAACAGCGGCACCCGAAGACCCGCAAAAAGGAAAAATCAGGTTTGCGTTTGAACACAAGTTCAAACGGAGAAATAGTAGAGTTGGCACGTGACGGCATCCGATTAATAAGATAAACTGCCGTTTCATAGGCAAAATGCCAGAAGTGTTTTGGGACATTCGATTGGGCCATGAGAGTGAGACCAGTCTCGACGACGTGGCGATGACATCGTTCGACCACACCGTTTTGTTCACTGGTGTGGGGACAAGAGAGACGATGAAGAATACCAATGGAAGAGAAAAAATGAGATAGGTTTCTAAACTCACCCCCCCAATTAGTTTGAACACATTTAATTTTTGTAGAAAACTGTCGTTCGGCCATTGTAACAAAACGTTTAAACACTTCAAACACATCAGACTTGCGCTTTAAAGGAAACAACCACATAAACTTGGAAAAATGATCACACATAATAAGAAATAATTATGACCATCAAAGGAGGTGACCGATGCGGGTCCCTAAACATCACAAAATAATAAATCTAGAATATGATTGCTTTTGTAATCAGAAGATAATAAATGAAGTTTTGAAGATTTCCCAACAAAACAAGAATTACAATGCAAATCAAATGTTTTATTGGAAATAGGTAGACAATACTTAGATAGCATAGTTTGAAAAAGTTGATTGTGTGGATGTCCTAATCGTTGATGCCATGTGGTAGTAGACGCACAAGAGGTTGAAAAAGCAACTTTGGGAACCAGTTGAGCTCGAGGAAGATGAATTGAGTAGAGTCCACCGCCACTTGGACCCGTGAGGAGGGTAATGTGTGTATACTTGTCCTTCACAGCAAAAAAGGTGGAATGAAATTCAAAATAAACATTGTTATCATGACAAAACTGTTGAACAAAAAGAAGATTTTTTATTATTTGAGGAACGTGAAGGATATTGGTTAATGAAAAAGTTTTATTTGGTGAGTAATAACGAGAAGAACCAATATGTAAAATAGGTAAGCCTGTACCATTACCAACATGCAGACTGTCGTCACCGTAGTAAGGCTCGGCCGTGTCAAGTCCCGACATATACTGTGCCATGTGGTTGCTTGAACCTGTGTTCGGAAGCCAAGAAGTAGATGCTTGTGAGCGGTACTCGGCATAATTTGCTGACGGTTGTCTTGTACGGATGGTAGATGGATCACGATTCGGACATTGTGATGGAAGATGACCTATTCCACAGCGGTTACATGTCCCATAAACCATGTTTTGATTTGAGGCCCAACTGAACTGACCCGATCGAGTACCTCCCCCTCCTTGAGTACGATTGTAATTGTTGTGTTGAGCATGTCCACCATGGCCACGGTTGGAATGTCCACCCCGACCGCGGTTATTATTTCCTGTTCGGTTGGTGTAGTAGGCCTGTGAGGATTGCTAAGGTGAGGCAGAAGTGGGCTGCAATTGCAGACCCAATTTAGTAACCAACTGTTGAAGTGTGTGCATCACTTCTGGCTGAACAGAAGAGTTTCCAGCAGCAATAGAAGTCGTGAAGGCTTGAGTAGGGGTAATTTCTGGGACAGCCTTCCGAATCATGAAGTCATGATCAGCAAGCAGACTATGCAGCTCATTGAAAGCAGTTGGAAATTGCCTAGCAAGCACGTTTGATTTGAGAGGGTTGTACTCTTCACGCAGTCTCGAGAGAACAAGCATAACAACATCTTTTTTTGGCATCGGTGCTCCAATATTAGCCAAGCCATCAGCATACTCCTGGGCCCGAGTGAGATAAGCTGCAGATGTTTCATTTTCTTTCATCATGATCTTCAAAAGTTGTGTTCTGAGAGTGAATTCCCGTGAAGAAGTGTGTGGAGCATAAGCGCGTTCAAGAGACAGCCATAGGTCATGAGAAGTATCCCCTTGAACATGCTGAAACGGGGATTCTGATATGGTGGACATGAGCAACATGCGGACATGAGCATCATTGGATACCCAAACCGCATGGCTGGGGTTAGAAATCTCTGCAGCAGGGGCGTCATCCTTACCAGAAGTGTCAGTCGAGTGAGTTACAGCAGGAGGGCACAATAGAGTGCCATCAACATAGCAGAATAAGCCATTGGTGACAAGAAACGGCTTAATCATGGCTTTCCAATGGCCATAGTTGGTAGGAGTTAATGTGAAACCAAACTTGTGGGAGTTATGAACAGTCTTCTCGGCGGAAGTGAAGGGAGCAAGTGGGGTTGTTGTGTTTGCCATGTGAATAATCGAGACTGCTGCTTGAGAAGAGAAGAACAAGGCGGTGGTCGGAAGTTGTTTTCCGAGGGAGGCTGTTTCGAAAAACAGAGACAGGGGCAGACAACCGAAAGTTGTTTTCCGGTGGAGAAAGTGACGGCAGACAGAGTCTAGGGTTTTCTAGCTCTGATACCAAATTAACTTTGGTAAAATAGTTGTATTATTATATTCCTTTAATGTGGATTACAAGGAGTATAAATAGACTACACATTTACATCAAAGGTCCCTCTAATTATACTAGTATATAATATTGACTAATAACCATGATTGGTTACAAGGAAATGCATCACCTCAGCATCATCCGTTGGGCCTGCAATTTATTTTTGGGTTTTGATTGTAAAAGCTATTCAAGGGAAGATATTTGTTTGGCCACTATAGCGATTCATCAATCTACCAACAACATTATTATATGGCTTTCATGCTTCATGGTCTGATACCCTGATCAATTTTTGCTCATTGCTCTTATTCCTGACAACCTTTTCTTGCTTTAAGAGTCGTTTGACATAGATGACTTGTACAAATAGCATTGTTTTAAAAGGGCAAACTGGTCAATTTACCTTTGCGTCTACAATGTGCTAGTAAGAACCAAAATTTGATTCTCTATGACAGGTATTGTATTATCTCATGCGAGTGGAGCCATTTACTACTCTTGCCATTCAATTACAAGGTGGCAAGTTTGACCATGCAGATAGAATGTTTTCAGATATCTCTGCTACTTGGAATGGTGTTCTGGAGGACATGAGTGATGTGAAGGAATTGGTACGAATTAAAAAAACTGCCAATTTAATCATGTGTTTGTTGTGAAAATGGTTTCAGTTTTTGTGTCAAATTCTAGAACAAAGAACTAAATTTGCTTGAACCTAGGTTGTAATATTTTTATTTGTTTTTTGTTTTAGGTTCCTGAGCTGTTTTACCTTCCTGAGATATTATTAAATGAGAATTCAATTGATTTTGGTACCACACAACTTGGAGATAAGCTAGGTATGGCCTATATACTTTAATTACTTTGATTGTAAGTAGGGGCTTGATCATGTGTGTTTGAGGTGACAAGTTTAATGCTCTAGTTTCATTTCTTTTGATTTTAATTTTCAGATTGTGTTAAGCTTCCACCTTGGGCTGAAAACCCTGTTGATTTTGTGCATAAGCATCGGATGGCTCTTGAGAGTGAGCATGTCTCTGCACATTTGCATGAATGGATAGATCTCATATTCGGGTGGGCTCTAATTCAATTTGATTTATAAGTGCTGGATTTTATGTTCATTTTTTGTTTTTATTCTAGAAGTAGAAAAAATCTATTTGAATTCCAGCTAATGGGACCTGCGATTCCTGGCATCATATAAAATTGAAGGGATCATTTGAATTCATCTAAACGACCCCCTAATGTCTACTCAATTTTTCTTATGATAAGGTATAAGCAACGAGGAAAAGAAGCTATATCTGCAAACAATGTATTTTTTTACATTACTTATGAAGGGACAGTAGATATTGACAAAATCACAGACCCAGTACGTCTTCTCATTAATCAATTAATTAAAATTTCATATCTGGTTTTATATTTCTTGATTCTTCAATGAATATTGTCTATAGGTCCAACAACTTGCTATGCAAGATCAAATTGCTTACTTTGGACAAACTCCATCACAACTTTTAACTACTCCTCACATAAAGAAGATGCCACTTTCAGATGTTCTTCATATGCAGGTATTTTAATGTGTAAAATAATTTTTAATATGTTTTTTTATTTTTTTACCTACACATGTGTAGGTAATATAAGCTACACATTTGTAGGTAATACAAGCTACACATGAATTACACATGTGTAGGTTATTTACAAAAATAAAAATTTGTTAATTATCTTTCTTTTTGAATTTCATGAGAGGCGAATAACAACGGTTTATCATTCTCTCTATAAAACATAAAAAAATATAGTTGGTATGAGTTCTCGTGGTTTTGAGGATATGTATGAGTTCTCAAATAATCGTAACGCTACACACACACCCATTATTCAGGTCCTAATATATTCTCATCTCAGACCATCTTTCGAAATCCCAAAGAAATGAAACCATACAGTGTTTCATCTCCTGAACGGTGCAATCTACCAGCTTCTGCCATTAGGGCATCTTCAGATTCGCTTGTGGTTGTTGATATGGAAGCACCAGCAGCACATATAGCACAACATAAATGGCAGCCGAACACGCCAGATGGCCAAGGAACACCCTTCCTGTTTCAACATGCAAAAGCTAGTGCAAGCACCAGTGGAGGAACCTTCATGCGTATGTTTAAAGGATCATCAGCATCATCTGGCTCAGAGGATTGGCATTATCCCCAAGCTCTTGCTTATCCTGCACAGGGAATAGGACCTCTTCCATAGTCTCCATCACCTATGACAATGAAATCATCACAGGTAATCTATAAATACAGATCTTGTCGTATATTGTTTTGATCCTGAAAGGAATCCATGTGTCATCACAATGAAGAATCAGGTCAAATGGATTTGAGGGTTATCAAAAGTCTATTTACCAAAGGGTCTTAGGCCCAATAGACCAAGGTGTATTGGAATGATCCCCTTCCTAAAAGGTTGAGGGTTCAAGTCTCATGGTGAACAAGCGTAGATTTAGAAGTAGGATTAGATGGTGTGTGAGTTTGTGTAAAAAACAAGAAGTCTATTTCTGGTGCATACTACCTTTTCAATTTTTTATGCAAAGACTTAGAGTTTTTATTGTAATAATATTGTTTTTCTAATCATATTAAATGCATTAATTATCTTGAAAAGTATAAAGTGGAGGGAAAATGTTGCTGGACAACCCAACTTGGCAACTTGGCCTGGGCAGATACAGACCTTTGTAAAAATGATCGAACTTCGAGGTCAACTTGGATTGGTTCTGATGTCATATCGATATGAACTTATTAGAACTCTTGATAGCCATCACAAATAGTGGATTTTCTTTTTTGTGATGTATGGAAATAAGGGGGTGTTTAGATGTGTGTTTAAACAATGAACGGTATGGACCAGTTTTGAGTGTTTTGGTAAACTGATTATTATTTTGTAAGAAACACTTAAAAAACACTCATCTATAGATGCCAGCTCCAACTCATTTGTTTATAAATGGGTTCATCCAGACTATGCACAGGTTAAATGGATAAAGAATAGCTTAAAAGGAAATCGGTCAAACAGGTCAATAGTCCAAATTGTATTGTTATTGCACAAAGTGTCCTAAATTTTTGTTTAAACTAAGAATATAATGAAAATACATATATTTAGCAATCATATCTATCAATGTATGTTTTCTGTCAATTTTAAGTGTTTGGGGTTAACCAACCAGCCCAGTCCGTTTCAAACTGTACCAAAAGATTACCCACTCATCACCTCTATGTGCGCCCAAACACTAAGATTGCTATAGTTCTCTTGCAGATTTTAAAATCCAAATTTTAGTTTACACTCGTTAGCAATCTTATATATTGATAGCTTTGGTTATGTCTTATCAGATTACTTTCTTTTGCCAATAGTACGAGATATTCTGATACTTATTTATTGCATCCTTAGTTTAGCATCTTATTTTGAATTTTGGATTTAACCTAGGTGGACATGTGGACAACAGTGTACGGCTAATATCATCAGATGGCGCAAAAACCTTGGAGATAGCCCGAGGTCATTCTGCACCCGTCACATGCATGTCACTATCACCTGATAGCAATTATCTTGTTACTGGTTCCCGAGACACGATGGTTCTTGTCTGGAGAATACACCAATCAGGTGCACCACGAACCAGCATATCAGAACCCCCCTCTGACTCAGCAAAACCAACTTCAGCAAACAGTAATACTACAAATAAATATAGCTCGCTGGATAAAAACCGTAAAAGACGTATTGAGGGCCCGGTGCAGGTCATTCGGGGGCACTTTGGGGAAGTAATTTGTTGTTGTGTTGATTCAGATCTTGGAGTTGTTGCCTCGTGCTCTGATTCTTCAGATGTTTTGCTTCATTCTGTGAGTAGGGGTAGGTTGCTCAGAAGGCTTGCGGGTGTGAAGGCACACATGGTTTGTCTTTCGCCAGCTGGTGTTGTGATTACTTGGAATAAATCATTACACACTCTGTCGACTCATACGATTAATGGGGTGAAAATTTCGCGAGCATATTTCCCGATCTCTTGTAGTGTTTGTTGCATGGAGGTTTCTTCTGATGGACAGAGTCTATTGATTGGAGTGAATCCATGTTCTGAAAGTATTGATGGCAGCAGAACCAATTCCAAAAAGGAAGAAAGTGAAAATGGTGATGCTGAATCAAATAAAGATGTTGGAATTGAAAGATTAGATATTACATCTCCTTCGATTTGCTTCCTTGATCTGCACTCTCTTAAGGTAAAATTGTAAGAGTTTTAATATCATGAGCCAAAAGAACTAAATTTCAACTTCAAGATATGATAGTAGAGGCAGAAATTTCAATCCTTTTGGTTATGAATGGGTCGATCTAGGTTATGTTTAATATCTATAGGGGTCAATGGATAATTTAGAAAAATAGCTTTAAGGGAAGAGTCGAAATTCATCCAAAGGGTGGGTATCTTATATGCAAACCCCCTTTTTAAATTATTTTAAAAATTGGATTATTATCAACAAAGTATTATTTATGTAATCACATTTGAAACATTTATTATCTATAAAGAAAAAATAAACGGACAAAAAGTGTTTTGGGTCAACTCAGTTCAACCTATATAAAAACTACCCCTTTTTACCCGCTCAATCTATTTTGCCAATTTTGCCACATCCACTTTCTTCAGAAAAAGAAAAAGGAGGCTGCCAAATACACTCGAGGCTATAATTTTCACATAAACATAATCATCTGTTTTAAGAGCTTTTTTTTGCAGAGATTATTTTTTCAATTGGATGTAACATGTTTGTCAAAAAAGGTTGGAAAGGAAAGAACCTGAAATAACTGGGATCTTTTTTGATCTCATTTCCACTCCCAAAAAATACTCGTCATAAAAAATCGAAGTTTCTCCTTTTAGGAATAGGGTTTATCACTTCACTGAAGCATTGACTTTTTAAGCCAACTTGGCTTTATCATTGTAAGCAAGCCATCATATAAAAACAAATCACTATTTGTAAAATGCATGTAGGAATGCAGGGTTTTACATCACACTTGGTTGAAATTCACTATTCTTGTATACTATTGTGTACTTCCTTTTTCCATTTTCTCAAACTGGTGGTTATCTGAAACAAAAGGCCGAATACAATGGTTTAAAAAGCATCGGATGCCGTTTTGTTTCTAAAATGTATTTGATATTTGTCTCAAGGTCAATTTGATGACAAGCATATATACACTTTGACAGGTATTTCACACACTAGAACTGAAAACGGGGCAAGATATAACAACTCTAGCAGTGAACAAAGATAACACAAATCTGTTGGTTTCAACAGCTGACAAACAATTGATTGTATTCACCGATCCTGCTGTAAGTTGACAAAGCTATCCTTGATTTTCTAGTAGTCATTCTTGAGCCCTAAATTTGGGTATGTACAAACTCCAGGCTTAGAGTATATATTCAATGTTCTTTCTTGCTTTTTTAAATGTCAGAAAACTGCTACACTCTTCTCATGAATCCTTTTATTGATATTTTTTATAGAATAATAATCTATATACAGGAAAATGGAATATAAGCATTCTAGTGACATTTTTGGTTCTTTAGTCGCTCTCTATGACTTCACCAAATATAAAAAGGGCCCTTGTTATATTGTTTAGGTTTATCTGGATAAGCTATACACTATACACATAACAACATAAACATGTTAAACATTTTAAACTGGGAAAAGGAAATCATCAGCTGTTTCCTCATAAAGTTTAACAGCATGCATTAGTCACTCAATTCTTTTGAAATAGCTGTACCATGTGACAAAATGTTATTTGCAATTTACATGTGCATTGGGTACTTGCTGGTAGAAACTTATCTATTCATGAATTATCATCTTTTTATCACTTCAATATAATTTGGTCATTCTTGTTTATAGAATTGAACTTATGTAGTGTTGACTTTCTTTGACTTATGTACCCAATCTGTCCCATTTTGTTACGTCGGTTCTAACTAGGGTGGATGTTTCAGACCTATCTTCAACTTATGTAGTGTTGACTTTCTTTGACTTATGTTGTTTCTTGTAGTTGAGCTTGAAGGTTGTGGATCAAATGCTTAAGCTCGGTTGGGAAGGTGAGGGGCTTAGTCCTTTCATGAAGTAAAGAACCTCAGCTCCATGTTTGTGTTGTTCCACTATTGTGATCCCTGCCTCCTTGACCACTAGTTGACAATTCAACGGGAGAGACTATTTTTCAACAATTCCTTTTCAAACGGAACCTGAAGCTGACACAGATTCAGTAACTGGTGTTATGGTGGTGTAACATTATGTTTCCTGGGTGGGGAACTTCTTGGTATATAAAAACTATATACATCGATTTGAGCTAATTAGATGTACTATAGATACATTTTTTTCTGTGGAATTCGACGGTGTTGTAAATTGTTGCCACCATGAAAGTGGCAATAGCATTTGAGGTCGTGCATTTTTGTCTCCAAGTTTTGGAGGGTCTTAGTATGTGTGATGCTGATGATAGTAGAGAGAGTATTGTTTTTTTAATGTAAAACCAGATATGTTGTGGAAGGAAGCTAAGTTCGTATTAGTCCAAATCTTGTCGATAAAAATAAAATCTGACTCTTGATGTCGTTGGGGTTATTCGTCACTTCATTTGGGATTTTTCGTCACTTCATCAGACCAAACCAAGAATCAGAAAATAATGAAACTGGGTGATTGACAAACAAGTTTGATATAACACATAATTACATGAAGAATATAGTTATTTGTGAATTTTTGGAGATTCTTATTATAAGCAAACATACATCAATTGAAGTTTTGAAGATACGTACAAAAGATTACATCGTCTCTCTCAAGTCTAGTGCAATGATACAAACAATTTATAAAAACTATCTTACCATTATTGTGCACAAGATGATGGTCGTCTTTTCATAATCATCCATTGTTTTGCACAAAACATGTAAATGTTATTTGTAATTGGGTTGCAAAGCAACAAAGTAGATAAGGTAATTCTTAATTTGCTTACTTTGTGTGCTCTTTCTGGATGGATTTTTGACCATCTATCTCCATGGGTAAATGCTTCTGGTTGGTATATTATTATACCATGTGTAGGCTCGGCCTCGTTGGTACATTACGGGTTTAGCCCTGGTTGAAGCGAAGGTGACAAGAAAGGATTCCACACCTTTCCGCTGCCGTCGTTTCCTTCGACTTGAAAGTGATAGGCTTTTCGCTCCTCTCCTGCTTGGAAGCTCTCTTTTAGTCGGAGAAGTGATACCTGTCGACCGTGAGGGAGACTACCGTCGACCGTGAGGGAGACTACCGCCCCTGAGGGGCTTGTTGCTAGAGGCATCCCCTCAAATGAGATTGATCAACTCTACAACAGCTCCGGTTTTAGCAATAAGAGCCCGCCTTCCGGGTCCTATATTCTAGTTACTAGCTTCAAAGGAACCACTAAAAGAAGGAGTCAAAGCATCAGATAATGCTACCTACAAGCGAGTCACCCGCCTGGTTACCTGTCCTTATGAAGGAAGGTGTCGTATTTCTTTGGGTTGGTAGTGATGGAATGCTTTCATTATCTAAAATGAAGAACATTTCTAGTTGCGCCTCTAACCTTGCTACGCAACCTTGATAAAAGGTCGAATTCAACAGGACTGCAGGCACGAAATGTCGATCAAATCCGTTAAAGGAAGCCTAATCAAAGCGGGCAAACAAGAAGATTTGTCTGAGTTGATGTCTGACAACTTTACTTAAGGCGGGGTTTGGTTTTTCTGGGGTGATAGTGGAAAAGTTGACGGATAAGTCATCCAACCTGCCACTCTACAGATGCAGGTCTTGTTTAATAGATGTCGAGTGTCACTTTTCCCCGTCCGAGAATCTCCATCTGCTCTAAGTGGGCGAGCTTTTATCCGAGTTCGACTTAAATAGTCTTGGTTTTCATATTCTTTATCTTTGATATGTGTGGTCCTCAATCGCCGGACGGCTAATAAGTCAAACGTTTGTTCGAATTTAAACCTAACTCCAAATTAATCAAACTTTCTAATCGAGCTTGAATCAAATATGTTTAACAAATCATGGATTCTTATTTAAATTTTCTGAGTTGTATGCACTCTCAATCAAAACTCAAATCTTTCTCATCCAAAGCTCTCTGTCTTCATGGATGCCAAGTTGTAAACTGAGATATGATTTTTAAAGGTTTTATTATCAGCTAAGGTTTTTCTTGGTTCGTTTCGAGGCAAAGAATAACAAAATGTTTGTTTTAACGCTAAATCTACGCTGCTTTAAACTACACCATAGATTGCTTCCCATCAAATTTGAATCTGAGTTAATTTCAAAGAGTATTTAACTCTTACTACTGGACTACAATCCAAGTGTCAATAACAAGCACGTGTAGCAGTGCGTTCTATATTTGAGGCACTATTGGCACAAAAAAAGTCCAAGGTTTAAATTGAAATTCTTAAATTCTCCAAGGTTCGTTTCTGAAACATACACGCACAAGTAATAGTGGAACACCTCAATATAGGATTTGACTGAAGTGAATGAACGAAAGAAATAGTCAAAATCGTATATACAACACCCCAACTTAACCTTCACCGTTACCGCCACCGGAGGCCACCGTATTCCGCCGTGATCCTACCGTTATCTCCACACTCACCGGAAGATTCACAGTATATGTGGAGATAATTGCACCTATTTCAATCCAATTCCATGATCTACACGCACCCTTGACGATTCAGTTGATTCAGATCTCACTGTTTGTAATGTCTAATTGTGCATCAATCGAGATGTTGCTTAATTATGTTTAGTTTTAGCGAATGCTTTTGTTTGATTAGGTAATTGCTGGTTGAAGATTTTGGGAGATTGGTATAGGATGGAGAAGTCGAGTACTCTAGATTACATCAACCAGATGTTTCCTACAGGTCAGTTTATTTCAGCTTCTATGCGTGTTTACATGTGTGATTTAGTTATTAGATCAGATCGTAGTAGGATGCTTATGTTATTGAAAGTTCACACAGCTTGGAAGTAGTGTTTATTGTATACGGGATGGACACTGCTGAAACATCTGGTCTGAATGAATTAGGTTAGATGATTAGCGGTTTTAGGCTGAGGGGATCTTGTAGATGATGGAAGTAATGTACTAATGAATAGCTGACATTGATTCATTAACTAAAGTATGTTCTTCAAAATCCAGCCTGAATCTTTGCCTCCTTTATCCTAGGATGAGGAAGCAATGTACAGGATATGAAACACAAACATACACATGCTAAAAGAAACCTATTATCTCAAATTAGCATGTCTAGGATAGAAACTAAACCAAAAGAAATTGGAAGAAGGGCACCCCCAAGACGCAAACATAAGAGGTGCATCTATAAAACTAAGTAGAAATCACCAAGTTATGACATCTTGAGGATTTTGAAGATTTTGAAATTGTAACACCTACAAATGCAAATCAATGGCTCTTATCATATAATGCTTCTCGTGTCCCAATCTCTATCTGCATGGTTTTGATCTCAATGACATTGTGATTTTTTCGCTTTCCAGAGGCATCTCTATCGGGTGTAGAGCCACTGATGCAAAAAGTACACAATGAGATACGCGTTGTGGATGCTGAAATTCTAACGGCTGTTCGTCAGCAGGTGAATATGTGTTCTCTGATGGCTTTTCTTGCTTTTAATCATAAAAAAGTTACATTTGGGATATCAGTTATCTTTTGTGGTCTTGTGATTCCTATTATATCTTACCTTGAATGATTGTGTGATCAAGTAATGGGTCTATTTATTTATTAATTAAATTGAGGGCAACCTTGGCACTTTATTGTTTAATTTTTACATCCAGAGTAATTCAGGATCAAAAGCAAAAGAGGATCTGGCTGCAGCTACAAGTGCTGTGAAGGTCTGTTGACATTCTATGTATTGATGTCAAATGGGACCTTGTCATACTGAAACTTTCAATACACCAGCCTTTTTTTAAGAATCACACTAGTTATGTTGCCTCTGTTGCTATTATTCTACTGTAGGAACTCATGTATAAAGTCAGAGAAATTAAAAGCAAGGCCGAGCAAAGTGAAACAATGGTACAAGAAATATGTCGTGACATTAAAAAGCTGGATTTTGCAAAGAAGCACATAACAACTACTATCACAGCCCTCCATCGTCTTACCATGCTTGGTTTGTGCTCCAATCATGACTTTCTATAAAAGATATTCTGATGCGTAGTCTGAAAATGATTTTTGTTGGTCTACAAGTTCTTACAATAATACTCCACTTTATTTATCATAGTATCTGCCATCGAACAACTTCAAATAATGGCTTCAAAGCGACAATATAAAGAGGCTTCTGCACAGTTGGAGGTATGTACAATGTTTGTTACCTGTTAACAAATTGCATAAGAATAACCTACGTTTGATGTACATTATGACATCCAAACCTTTATATTATAAAGCTATTACAAAAGCTTTTGGTAAAGGTGCTATACAGTTTTCATTATAAAAGGAAGCGCAACATTGATGGAGAACCTGGGTGACTAATCCAGATATATTTTCCGGCATGAACTTCTGTGTTATTGCATAATATACATGTTTTTTTACATGTTTTAGGCTGTCAGCCAGTTGTGTAGTCATTTTGATGGCTACAGAGATAACCCAAAGATCACCGAGCTAAGAGATAAGTTCAAGAACATCAAACAAATTCTCAAGTCTCATGTGTTTTCTGATTTCTCCAGGTGTGTAAATTTGATGTTTTTTTTTGGAATTAATCACTGTTATTTACATCTCTATCATGAACCTACTGAAGTTCTCTGTAGTCTGATCTTGTTGGTCTCTTTTATATTGTTTTTGTGAAACATTTCGTGAACTATTCAACTTGATATATAAAGAAACATCATTGTTGTAATTTAGTGATTGTCATTTTCTTTTTTTCTTTTATCCCAGCTTAGGTACAGGCAAAGAGACCGAGGAAAGTAATTTGCTGCAGCATTTATCAGATGCTTGCTTGGTTGTTGATGCACTGGAGCCATCAGTGAGAGAAGAGTTGGTGAAGAACTTTTGTGATAGGGAACTTATTTCTTATCAGCAGATATTTGAAGGAGCTGGTTTGTTTTTTTTTATTTTTCTTAATTACTTTCTTTATTTAGCTAAACAGTAAGTACATTTTCTGAAAACCTCTTGCATTTGATCAGAGCTAGCAAAGTTGGATAAAACTGAGAGGAGATATGCTTGGGTCAAACGTCGTTTAAGAACAAATGAGGAGATATGGAAAATCTTTCCCACTTCTTGGCATGTTGATTATCTGCTTTGTATTCAGTTCTGCAAGTTGACCAGGTTTGTTGTTTTATTCTTCAAATAAAAGGAATTGTTTGTAGATCTTGAATCATGAAGGGAATAGTTCGTTTTGAAATGACATTGATTATGCTAAATACTATTGTTCATGTTATCTTTTCTAGATAAATTATTAGCAGATTTTCTTTGTTATAGGACACAACTTGAGGATATCTTGGAAAACTTGAAAGAGAAGCCAGATGTTGGAACCTTGCTGATGGTAAATTCTATAGTAGCATTGTTCAACAGTTATATTAATCACTGTGTTTCATTTTCGACATTGGGATGTGTCTACGTTATATGCTTCTTCTGCTTGAATTTGTGTATATATAATCAATCATGTTACTTACTCGACACTTCATTTTAGTTCTTAATTTAAATGATATATATTATATTTACTTCCCCTAGTCATTTAGAATTCCTTCAGCTTGTAATTTATAATGCTTTCTCATTATAAGCGTCTCCATGAGTTTGAGATAAAATGTTTGTTCTTGCTGTTCTTTTTAACCAAAGTGATTGTAGTAATTGTATACGCCGTACATCTTCCTTGTTAAGGTCTATATTGAAACTCTTCTTGATACAATGGCTGAATATGCTAACTATACATGTTGCTTGCAGTTTAGCCTCTTCATTATTATCATGACACCTATTTCTGGACTTTTGTCGGTTCTGGAATGATGTGCAGGCATTGCAGCGGACAATAGAATTCGAAGAAGAGTTGGCAGATAATTTGGTGGTAGTGGTAATAGCAGAACCGTAACAGATGGCTTTGAGGAAACAGATAAAACAGAAAATAATAATCAAACTGTACTAGACATTCGGAAGAAGTATGAGAAAAAGCTGGCTGCACATCAGGAGGAGGATGTAAATTGTTTTTTATTCCTATTTTATTTTTGTTTTCAAATTTCTGAAACTTTCTTATTTACAAACAAATTCTTATACTGTCAGGATAAAGATTTAGCAGTGCCTGGAGCTGGGGTAAGTTTTTACCTTTTTAATTGCAATTTTTATGGCATAAATTTTTACATTTAATAGCATCTGAATGTGGTTCCTTTCTAGATATACATAAATCTGATCAGTCCTTGTTTTTGCATATTGGCGTATTTTGCCATCAACACATGATGCATGTAAAATAACTCTAGGCAAGCTGACGCATGGAAAATAACTTTATTCTATCTGCAGTTGACGCATGGAAAATAACTTTAGGACATTATTCTAACTGCAGTTGAAGCATGGAAAATAACTCTAGGACATTATTCTAATTGGAGGGCTAGGTTTTTTTTAATCCATGATTATTATTTCTTTCCAAGAAAGGGTTATATTCTAGTTTTTGCAATAATGTTGTTCAAAATGAAAACGTGTGTTATTGAAGAGTGTTTTTGGTACATGATACGATATTGTGGAAGTATGCATGCTTGGTCCTGAATCTTGAGTTGTACTTTCTTATAGCATCTATGATTATCAACATTTAATAAATCATCTAATTTATTTTCTAGACTTTTAGGTTGCTATTTGTCTCCTATGTTTCATACTTACATTAATAACCAAGGATTGCTTTGTTTCGGTTTGTTATGGCAGTTCAACTTTCGTGGAATCATATCATCTTGCTTTGAACCACACTTGACGGTGTATGTAGAATTTGAAGAGAAGACGCTTATGGACAACCTGGAGAAGCTTGTTCAGGTTTCATCAAGCATCTGCGTTGATTTTCCATTGACATATGTCCTTATTTCTAGATATCATATGCTTATATGTTCAAACTTACAGGAGGAAACATGGGATATGGATGATGGAAGTCAAACTAGTATTTTATCCAGTAGTATGCAAGTAAGTTCTGCTAGGCAAGCTGGTGTACAAAACATACCTAAAGATTCACTTTGGAGTTTTGTCCTTGGCAGTTGAACACACACAATTCTCCATGTGTTCAATATATAAGTTGAATTATACTTATGTGCTATTTCTTATCATAAAGAATGGTGCTTTTGGATTGCTAACGTAATACACTTTCTTTATTTAAGGTATTTTTGATCATCAGAAGGAGCTTAAAGCGGTGCTCTGCCTTAACAAAGAACCAAACTCTGCTAAATCTATTCAGGGTCAGTTTTGGAATAAATTATTTATGCTTTGTCCACTATCATTACATTGTTCTATAGAAGTTTCTGTTCTTTTTAAGTGTACTTATGGTTGTGCAAATGTTTTCTATATATGAAAGCTACACATTCCCTTCCAATTTATATATAGACTTTGTTAGATGAAAATACCATAACTACCCTCAGTAGCTAATTAACCATCATGATTAACACAAATTCAACCAGTTTAGATGGAAATTTGATTTTTTTCATTCCATTATTGTGCAAATAATTGCTTGTTCCATTTGACTGATAGGTCTTTCAAAGAGTGCTTAAAGCTTATGCTACGAAGCTTTTTATGAAGTTGCCTAAAGGTGGCACAGGGATTGTTGCAGCTGCTACGGGGATGGATGGACATATCAAGGTTTTGTCCAGTTCTGTAGACCCAACCTTATACTTAACTATAAATTTGTTACTCCTGGTTGTTAATGTTAGTATTGTGTGACACTGAATGCAGACATCTGATAAAGATGAAAGGATGATATGCTATATCGTGAATACAGCAGAATATTGTCATAAAACGGTCAGATTTTCACCTGTCAATAGTCATTTTGTGTAATGGTGTGAGAATTAAAACCTTGTCTCAAAATTCAATAAGGTTTTAATTTAAATATTAGTTACTGGTTTAATTGTAAATTAGAATAATAATTGCCATTATTAACATGAAGACATGTTACTCTTTTTCAAGAAAAGAATTCAGTTGTAGAAGAAAAGAGCTGAAACTTAAATTCACATCTTGTATTTAAGATCTAAAGATTACATAGAGAGGTTATGACTTTTACAGGAGAAAAATAGATCTGGCTTTAATAACTTCAGCAATATTTGCTTAACTTGTTCAACATGAATTAGACTAAATCTAATCACTAATCACTTCCTTAATATTAGGATCTTAATCCTTATTAACTTGATATGTGTAGAAGCAAATAGCAAAGAGCATACTAGAAAGCAAAGGATATTTTCATTTGTAATATCTCATCATTTAATGAGGAGGTTGAATGTATTAGAAGTAGACTTTAGGCAACTTTCAACCCGTTCACTTTCAACAAAAACTTTTATTTGACCATTTGAGATAAACACAATCCAAATTGACCTATTCATAAATGAATGGTTTGAATTTGCCACCTCTAAAAGGCATAATGTGCTATAAAGTAGGACACAGCGAAAAGATAATATGGATACAACCAGTTTCGATTAACTAGAAATCCTTACCTAAGTTAGTAGGAGTTATTTGAAGTATTTGCTTTTACAGGCTGAAGAGCTAGCTGAGAATGTCTCCAAAATAATAGACACACAGTTGGCTGATGCTGTGGACATGTCAGAAGTACAGGTAAATATGTTTTATTATTCCAAGACGCAAACATCTTATTATATTTCTATGATAGTTATGTCTCATATCTCATCTTGAACATACTTTACTTGCTTTTTTTTGTACAGGATGAGTTCTCCGCGGTTATAACCAAAGCATTGGTAACATTAGTCAATGGATTGGAAACCAAATTTGACAATGAAATGGCAGCAATGACACGTGTTCCTTGGGGTACCCTTGAAAGTGTTGGCGATCAATCAGAGTAAGACATGAGTATATGAAACCTAAATGTATCATGCTAAAGCATATTTTTACAAATTTGTTATGTTGCAGGTATGTCACTAACATAAAGATGATCCTTAATGGTAGCATCCCTGTTCTTGGAAGCCTTCTTTCTCCAGTTTATTTCCAATTCTTTTTAGACAAGGTGAACAGCCTTTCTGTTTCATATCTTCATATTCTTCTCAAGGATGTCACTTTAGTTTTTTTAGTCGTTTAGAGCTTTGTTATTTCTTTCTTAAGATATGTTGTGTGCTAAAAAGAAATAGATCTACAACGTTTGCTCTTTGCCTCATGTTTGTGGTTTTCTGTTGCATCATACACTTTGGGTCGTAGAAATGGAACCATACTCTTCCCATTCATAAGTAAATGCAATGTTCAAGCATGCATATAGTTTAATCTCTAATATGTTCCTCCAAAATTTGAAATGTTGCATTTAGTTTTATTTTTGTAGGGAAGGACTCTTATTTATTATTAAATTGATATTTCGGTCCTTGTACTTTTGACATGCTCATTGGTTTATAACCTTATCATTTTAATGCAGCTTGCATCATCTCTAGGTCCACGCTTCTATCTTAATATCTTCAAATGCAAGCAGATATCTGAGACCGGAGCTCAGCAAGTACTCTTTTTTACTTCTTTTTCTCCTTGCATTCTTATTGATATTCAGAATGAAGACATGTAGCAGCTTACAGTGATGACAACAATTATTGTTCTGGACTTTTGGTTGAGCGTGAAGTTGATGTGTTGTTTTTCTGCAGATGTTGTTGGATACTCAGGCCGTGAAGACAATACTTTTAGATATTCCATCCCTTGGAAGCAGGTAATATTTCAAATTCTAAAAATATTGCAACTTTCTACCTTTGGTTCACTGGATGTTTGGTTACTGTTAACTTTTAGAATACCTTCAAAAATAGGAAGGAGAGGAACATAAGTTGACCTAAGCAATATTTTTCTACGTCCCTTTCATGAAAGTTGCAATGTTTGACCCAAGGTTAACAAAGTTGATTGGCTATTTGCTCACATATCTAGAATACCAGTCAACAAAGACAAAATGCAGGAATCTTATGGATCAATGTCGATGCCATTAAATTAAATCTAATGTGATATTCAATTTTGCACATACAAACAGACATGTAAAGGCATGTGTCGGCGTACTCATGGATGTAGAAAAGATGACAATGGATTATCTTGGATTGAAAATTTGCCAAAATTATTATGAAATATTTCAGAATTGGAAATTGAAGTAATATTACGGAATAGAGGGGTTTGTTTATTATTTTCTTTTTTGAATCTTGCATGAGCTCGTACCTTTCACTGGTTTTTGACACTGTTTATTGTAATCAGTTTACGTTTTCATGGTTTGATGGAGCATGTTGTGCACTAAATTTTAAATTTGGGTGGTTTTTGGACTCTGTTTACTGTAATCAATTTACATCTTCATGGTTTGATGTAGCATGTTGTGTATTAAAATTTAAATTTGGGCTAATATGATGTAGCATGTTGTTTACTAAATTTTAACAATTGCACAGCCGAAGTCCTATAGAATGTCTGTTGCAATACTTAACATTCATTAAGCATGTCATATGTCATATTTTTTTATTAGAAATTGATTTAATTAGAAGTTGCTCTGAACAGACATCAGGAGCTGCTAGTTATTCAAAGTTTGTGAGCCGTGAGATGAGCAAAGCGGAAGCACTTTTAAAGGTTTGTGATTAACTTAATGTCTTGTTTCCTATTAATAGTATTTAAAAGAAACAGTGAGCAAGTTACTGTACATATTTTGGCAGCAAGCATTCAAAATACATTTAAGAGCACACCTCTCACACAGTGTGACTACTTCATGCAGAAATTATAGTGATTTGTTACTGAAGTTACAAAGACGAAGTGGTTATTTTGTGTTGAAATTTTATTGGTTGCGTGCAGGTTATCCTGTCTCCAGTTGACTCGGTGGCAGATACGTATAGCGCACTACTACCTGAGGGAACACCTTCAGAGTTTCAGCGAATCCTAGAGCTCAAGGTTGTACTGTACTTTCTGTTGGCAGTGGGTTTGTGTGTGTGGGTGTGTGCATGGAGTATAAGTCATGATACATTGCTCTCGAATTGTCAACTCCACCTCTATAAGATAATAAGAAAAATTATTGAATTATTTCTGGACATTAGAAATGTTTTTCGATAACTAGAGTAATAAATTTTATATTATACATTATTTGGTTATACAGGGGCTGAAAAAGGCAGACCAACAAACAATATTGGAAGATTTCAACAAACGAGGGTCTGGGATCTCTCAAGTGCCGATTGCCACATCAGCAATCCCAGGCCCGGCGATCCCAGCAGCCGCAGCTCCTACACCTCCTCCCGTGGTTAGCCAACTCTCTGGTGGGATCATTGCGTCTAGGGAGGACGTCCTCACCAGAGCAGCAGCACTTGGTAGAGGTGCTGCTACAACTGGCTTTAAACGGTTCCTTGCTTTGACCGAAGCGGCTAAAGACCGAACCGATGGGCCTTTCAGAAAACTCTTCAATGCATGAGCATGTTATAATCTATGTATGTCTATGTTCTACCTCAATTTCACATATATAAAAGATGTAATGAAGCAAAAGATTTGTTATATGTTTCGGTTACGGCTAGATGCTAAAGATCCAAGATTTTCAAGCAGAGTATGTACTATTAACAATTTTTTACAGTAGATACACTAGAATACTAGATGTTTTTTTTTCTATAATAAAATATCTTGTGTGTGTACGTACTATCATTTTCCTTTTTGATTATTTTCATGATGCATTTATTACATATGTAACTTTATTACTATTTCTTTAGTAAAAAATAGTTTTTTTTAATTTAAGTTGCTAAATCTAGTAGGAAAGACAATGGATTAACAATGTTATTAAATCATTGATCATGATATCTTAAAAGAACATGAACTACAAACATTTAATTTATAACAAAAAAACTTTTAGGGAGCGTTTGGTTGGAAGAATGGAATGAAATTGAGAAACTAGTATAATTTTCAAGTAAAATTATATTTGAGTGGATGATGAAATGTAAAACTCAAGGGAATGTTTAACCTCAATTTTCTTGGTTGTGGGATTTCAAAATCCCTTCACCTATAGAGGGAATTGAGGTTAAACATTCCCTTGAGTTTTACATTTTATTATCCACTCAAATATAATTTTACTTGAAAATTATACTAGTTTTTTAATTTCATTCCATTCCATTCTTCCAACCAAACGCTCCCTTAGCTTCTTAATTTTATAACGATGAACCCTAACCATAATTATCTATAAGACATATATGCTTTTTTTAGAAGGCGGATGGGTCGTAGGAATCTATATTTTGTGCTTATGTTTACGAGTTAAATAATACAAGAAATGAGATAATTAGAACAATATATATAAATAATAACTTAAATGATGTAACAAGTGCATTTTGAATATCAAACTCTAAAAAGAATCTTAAAACATGATATTTGTATGGAAAATCAACGTAGAAACCATGTTTTTAGGTAATTTCTACATTTTGATCGATTCTTAATGGTGTATTATACATGTACGTTTTTAATACCTGTCACATCAATCATTTCAACTTATATATAGACATTTACGTTTAGGTCACGTATAATCATAGAAAACATACTTATATATTTTTAATAATAGGATACAACCATTTAACTTTTGTGTTTCACCTTTTAAACGCCCTTATAACATCAAACAAGCACTTGTGCTTCAGCCTTCAGGTGTGTATCTTCTGGGCATTCGGGCTTTCCATGTTTTTGTTGGTTCTAACCCGGGCCGTAATATGCAATCAACAAAAACTCAGCCCAACTCGTTTAACCAGTTGGGCTGACCCGACGCGACCCGACCCGTTTAAGCAGTTATCCCATCCGAACACAATCGCACGATAACTGAAATTCTTACCCTAGTCACCGGCGTCTATCAGTAATCAAAACTCACCTAATAAGTTAACGATGGACACCGGACCGGAGTTTACTTCCGGCCGCCGTGCCACGGCGGTCAACTCAGACCAACAAAGTCAACCTAAACGCCTCTGCCGTTCGATCTTCGAACTTCCGTCGGATTTTTTCGATTCATGCCGCCTGCTTGAATATCCTTCAGCCTCATCAACAGATTTTATGCCTGAAGTCGCTGCAACAGAGACGGTTGGTAAGGAAAGTATTGTTGAAGAAGAAGAATCGACCAAGGATAAAAGTGTTGGTTGTAGTGAGAGATGGACGTGTAATACCTGTAAAACCAGTTTTGAGTCGCTTCTGGATCAAAGGTCTCACTTCAAGTCTGATTTTCATCGAATCAATGTAAACTCTCTGAAATCACTGATTAGTTAGGTGATTACTACCTTGTTACGTTTTTTTTCCGTATACTTATTTGTTATTGTTAGGTTATGTATATGCATACTACCAAAACCTGTTTTTGAAATGAGTGCATGAATCGGTGTATTGGAATGAATAAATTACCTTGATTGATGTTAGATAAGCATGTTTGAGTGCACAAATTTAGAGAAGACATCACTTTGAAACTTATTAGGTGAAAATTTAATGGCATATGATGATGATGTTGATGATAACTAGATCCTGGATCAGCTTTGTCTACTAGTGATACTGGAGTCACATTTGCAAAAGTGCTGATATGTATACAAATCACTAGCGTTTCGACTTAGGTGTTATCTGCAGAAGAACACTATATTATAGAAGTGTTAACCACAAAAAGCCCCCTCCCCCCAAAGTCCCAAACAAGGTTGGTGATAGCATACACGTCTTGTGTTGTACGACAGTGACCCTAATGATCTGTGTGAGTAGGCTAGGGCATACACTGAATTTTATGCAGCTTAGGTGCTGAGTGAAATATAAAATCCCTACTTTTTTGCTTAATCACCTCATAACCATATTGAACAGACCTCATGCTGTTAACTATCAATTTATATTATCAGGTAAAACTCACGGTTGCTGGAAAGGATACCGTGAAAGAGGATGATTTTGATGAATTGACATCTGATTCATTGGTTAAAGATTATGATATATCAAGTATATCAGGCTCAGAAGATGAAGATGACAGAGAATCTAGTCTTCGCAATGATATGAATAAGGAATTGTTGGGAAGTAATAAAAAGAAGATTTTTGTACATTTAGCAAATGGAGAAATAATTTCGCTCTGGAAAAGCTTGTTTTTAGATGACACTGTGAAAATTCTTTTTGAACATAGTAAATCTGGTACCATGTTTTATGATGTTTTGCCATGTGTTACAGAGAGAGAAATGACTGCAAAACTGTGTTATGCGGTCCATGAACGTAGGGATAATACCCATTTTAGAGTGATGTTGCTTGCCAGTGGTGGCCATTTTGCTGGTTGTGTCTTTGATGGAAACTCTGTTGTGGCCCATAAAACATTCCACAGGTCAGTGCTTACTTTATTGTTCAGGTTTCATGTTTTCATATATTAGCATCAGTTGTATTTAACTGTATCCTTGTTGTTGACCACCATAATACCAACAATCTGACATAAGTAAATAAATAGCACTTTATCATTGCAAGGATTCACTTACGTAGAATTTATCCAAGGACTAAGTTATAATGTAACGTAATAGAAATGTTGGTGTTGATGTGCTATTATTTTATATAGCACAATACTTCTGTTATATTTACTTCTTGAAGGTTTTTATTACATGATACCATTGTTTTATTGCCTATTAAACTATGCATAATTATGTGTCATATAGATATGTCATAAGGGCCAAGGCTGGTAAAAAGCAGTCATCAAAAGACGCTAGTGGTAAAATTGCACATTCGGCTGGAGCTTCAATTCGCCGTCACAATGAGCTTGCTTTAAAAAAGGTATTTAACATGATTAGTGCTAAATCATATTCAGTTGTATTGTTGTTTTTTCGCTCTAATCGCCCAATTATTTATCATTTCACCATCAGGATATTCGAGAATTGCTCACTGCCTGGAAGCCTTATTTTGATGCTTCTTCTTGTATTTTCATTCATGCACCCTCAGACAACCGCCAACTGCTATTTGAAGGTGAAACTCCATGCTTTAGCTGTCAGAAAAGTTCCATCAGACGCATCCCATTGACTGTTAGGAGACCCACATTTAAGGAAGCTAGGAGACTTTATAACATATTGACACAAGTTTCTACTGAGCTAAATGAAGAAATACGGCCTATAAGTAAGGAAGATTCTAGAACTACACATACACATGAAGGCTTGCTTGGTTCTAGCAAAAAGAATTTGGAGAATGATAAGGAAGTTGGTGAAGCTAGTATTGCTAATAACATGGAAGATTTGGCTATATCAAGTGACACGGAGAGTAAAGCAAGTTTTGTATCGACACCTTTACATGAAGCAGCAAAGGCTGGGAATGTAGAGAAAGTTTTGGAACTACTAGGAAAAGGTTCAGATCCTTGTGCTTTAGATGAAAGGAGGAAGACACCGTATATGCTTGCTACTGAAAAAGAAGTTAGAAACACATTTAGAAGGTTTATGGCTTTGAACCTTGATAAGTGGGATTGGCAAGCAGCTAAAGTTCCCAGTCCCTTGACAAAAGAAATGGAGGAATCTCAAAATGCTAAGCAGGTATTTTTAGACAATGTTTATATATGCATACCTCCGTTTCATTTTTTTCTATATACATGGTCTAAGATGAATTTGAAATAATCACACTTACCAACAACCGTTACCTTAATCCAGACAAAATCTTCTTGTTGTGTTATGCTTTATTCTCTAAATCCCTGTGTTGCATTAATTTTTTTTACTTCAGTACTCTATGAAAAATTTGTTTTTTCAATGAACTAAAGTAAGCAGCATGATATTTCATTGTGGGTGTGGATGTGGTCCTTGTATGTGCATACGTCACACTTATTTATCTGTACATGTACATGTGTTAGGATGTGTATAAACTATATGATATATGATCATTTACGGTGGTTGTGTAATAACTTAGAAGTGGTTGGCTGTTTGCTTGTAGTTAAATTTGAATTCTTTTTGATTGATTCTTAGGCAGAGAAAGATGCAAAAAGGAAAGCGAGAGCAAAAGAGCTGAAGAAGCTGAGGAAAGCTAGAGAAAAGAAGGCGGAGGTGTGTATCTCTTTATCTTAATTTAAAATTGTAAATGAGATGGAATTTAATCAAAATTCTTTACTACTCCTTAAAACTTTTGTGCATGCTTTTAATGTAAATAAACATGTATAAATGTATTATACTTCATTTATCTCAGTCTTTCGAATTTAAGACTTCGATAAAGGGTATTGTCTCTATGAGGTGAATTCCTTAGATGATCATTGCTTTCTTTTTACCTGGTTCAAAACTATATAAATTTTGAAGATATGTTATTAGACCATAAGTTGCTTGAATTTGTACCTTTTTCACTAATTAATGCTGTACACTTTTGCAACATTAATGGAAAATCTGGTTAGAATTTGTATGATTGTTCAAGTTTCTACAAGTTATTTCTTACGTTCATAATTCTGTTGCCAAATCGCAGACGGAGGCGGCTCAGTCACAGAAAACTTCATCAACTCAATCACAATCCGTCACACCACAAATGACTAAAGAGGTATTCTGCTCTGTTTTTTTTTTTTTTGCAAAGAGCCTCTTTTTGTCACTCAAAACACAATATGTAGGCTTGAAATATGCTCTAAATTCTATAAAAACCGCCAACAGATAAGTCACCATAACTATCTTAGATAACAATGGGTGGGTGGTAGGAAATTTTAGATCTTGTAAAAAAAAAACAATTGCAGGAGAAACTAAAACGAGTGCAAGATGAAGAGAGGGAGAAGAGAGCTGCCGCTGCTGAAAGGAGAATAGCAGCCCTCCAATCACAGGCAAACACTGCCACGTCATCAGACGCATTATGTTCATATTGCCGAGTGTCGTTGGGGGGTAAAGTTCCATTTCATAGGTACAATTATAAATACTGCTCCACTTCATGCATGCATGTTCACAGAGAGATTCTCGAGGATGAATAACAGAATAAAGATCAACAATACCATTCTCCATTATTTTCAGCTTCACTGTTTGTCAGTCACATGATTAATTGTAACAACATATTTCTTTTGCTCATTATATATTTTCGTATGAATAATGCTTCTTTTCTGTTACAAATGTCAAATTAGCAGTCGCATAACAAAATTATTTCCACATTATTGTAATCTGTTGTTTTGTTTTTTTAATTATCACACTCAAGATTGGTATTTCCTTTGTTAAAGTTTAAGCTGATGAACAAATGAACCAGTGGGAGTAACAAAGTTGCATTAATTGTAATCTAATGTTTTACGGAAGTCGGCTGCTTGCCTTATTCTCTCACGGACGGGTCATGACGTCCTCTCCTTGCTACGTTTACCACATATCCTCTTTCTTTCACGTCTGCCGTCTGTGGCTAAATGCTTGATGACCTAATATGGTATATGAGCTTTTAGTTTATGTACTTCATGTGACGTTCAAGTGGTGTCCGTGTGACCATTTATCGTTGACTTGGTAACAAAATTAAAGAAACAAAAGAACTAGTTCCATGCGTGGCCACTGCTGTCGGCCGCCACCATTCCTTGCACTGCTGCTGTTGCTGCCATCCTCTCCACCCAGATGTGAAGATTTTAGAGTGGACATGAAAACCATATCAAAACTGTGAGGTTTAGAGTCGATGGTGGCACGGTGCTAGTTGATTTTGAATGTTTATGAACGTGGACTAGCTAGAAGAAGGGTTTGTTTTTAAATTTAAATAAAAATAACATAAATGTAATCTAATTTAACTGATAGCGCCACCATATGTACTAAACAGAAGGTGGACTTGAATATACGAGTACTATCAACAAAATTTATGTAGTAAATGGAACACATACTTTGAATAAGTTAACCTAAAACTGATGTATTACAACATTGACCTTAGATTATGTTGTAAAATATAAATGATTACATAAAAGAGGGTTCGGTAACAAAAAGATTGACAGCTGTGGGATTTGAACCCACGCCCTTTCGGACCAGAGCCTAAATCTGGCGCCTTAGACCACTCGGCCAAACTGTCAGATGCCTTTAATTCTTGAAAATGAAATACAAATTTATGCATGGGAAAATAGAATAAAAAAATCAAAATAAAAATATTAGCTTCATCCTATCTGATTCCTCAGCACCTCTATTCCCCCTGCAACCAACGTTGTTACCATCTTCATGGAGTCATTTTAAACCTAAAATTCATCAAATATTTACATTCTTTATCGTTCATACGTGTTCAAATCATGTATGTAAGCTCTCCAATTGTATGAATTATAGGTTTATTTCACCCCTTTACTGTAATAATCATGTTATCTTCTTCAACTTCTAACATTACCCTAATCTGCAAAACTCAAGTGTTCCATTGTTTCCCTTCATGGAAGCAATCTCCATTCCTTAACCTAACACATTCAACTCTTCCAAACCCTCAAATTCTCCGTTTTGTGTGTGCCTTTGGCGACTTAGGGCAAACACAGGAACTTGAAGAGGTGAGACCTAAATTCAGGTGGGTTGAAATTAACCCTAATGAAATTAATGATGCTCAAAGGAATCATATAGCTCGATTGCCGAAGAAGCTGACGAATCGGTGTAGGGCTTTGATGAAACAATTGATTTGTTTTACGCCTGAGAAAACTAGCTTGACGGTGTTGTTATCTTCGTGGGTGAGAAGTATGAAACCTATTAGAGCCGATTGGCTTGTTGTTCTTAAAGAATTGGAGATTATGAATCACCCATTGCGTTTTGAGGTATAATTTTTCAATTTCTGCACTTGTTGATGCATTTTGGGGAGAATTTGTTTGATTTCTGTTGCAATTGTTCCTATAAATGTCTGAAGATTTTGCTCGTATGCTGTGTATATGACAATTTTGCTTCTTTGATATTAATATTTGAGATCAAAAGGATTAATTTTGAGCTTCTGAAAACGATGGTTACTCTTGGAACTTTGTGTTAGGTGGCTGAATTTGCTCTACTTGAAGAATCGTTTGAACCTAATATTCGCGACTATACGAAGATAATTCACGGTTATGCTAAGCAAAGTCGATTACAAGATGCTGAAAATGCACTACAGGCTATGAAGAACAGAGGCTTTGAATGTGATCAAGTGACTCTAACAGCTTTGGTTCACATGTACAGTAAAGCTGGTAACTTTAATCTTGCTAAGGAAATGTTTGAAGGAATGAAACTGCTCGGGCTTCCTTTAGACAACAGAGCTTACGGGTCGATGGTTATGGCGTACATAAGAGCTGGAATGTTAAAAGAAGGAGAAATGCTACTTCGAGAAATGGAATCTCAACAAGTTTATGCTAAAAGTGAAGTTTATAAGGCAATGTTGCGAGCATACTCCATGAGTGGTGATAGTTTAGGAGCTCAAAGAATATTTGATGCAATTCAGATCGCGGGTATAATTCCTGATGCTAAAATTTGTGCAGTCCTCATCAATGCATATGTAACTGCTGGTCAAAGTCATGAAGCTTGTGTTGCATTTGAGAATATGAGGAGAGCTGGTATTCTTCCTAATGACAAATGTGTAAGTTTGATGTTGGATGTTTATGAGAAGGATAATAAGCTTAAGGAAGTGCTGGATTTTCTGATGGATTTGGAGAGAGAGGGGATAATGATCGGGAAAGAAGCCTCAGAGAAATTGGCTCGTTGGTTTAAACAATTGGGAGTTGTGGAAGAAGTTGAACGTGTTCTGAGAGCTTACGGTTCAATGGAAGCATTACAAAATGGCAGCTGATTTTGAAGTTTATGATAACTTTGCAAGTACTTGGAGAGTTGGAGGGAGACTAAATCGAGCATCATTGTATGTAATCCCTCGTACCTTACTTATTATCACTTGTCATAAGATTAGTAAATTACCATGACGGTATATTTGTGTTATGCATTTATCACTCATTTGCTACCTTGTCTCAAGATAAGTGCATCATTAGAAAAGAAAAAAAGGGTAGTCATGACAAAGACCGGTTAACACTAGAGGTAGGAGAACTCTTAGCTCGAGCGGGCTGGGTAAAGGGTCAGAATCAGTATGGGTTGAAAGGGTTGGTTTTAGTATGGGTTGATATGAATCAGATCTGGTCAACCCAGAAAAACTCTTTTGTTCATCATTTGAATAAATAGTTAATGTAATAAGTATGATTACCAAAACAAAAAAACAAAATTGAATTATACTTAAGCCTCAAAAACACACTTGATGTCTGCATTTAGCTAAATCTTTTTTATTTGACCTGGCAGTATTATAGAGCTATATCTTGTTACTCCTTTTTTAAACAAATTGCAACATGGATCAAATAATAAGCAGATAATTGTCCCTAAGAGGACATGTTAACGGTAAAGTGGTGTGCTCACCAACCAAAATGTGGGTTCAGTGTGGTGATTTTGATTGTAGAGTAGAGAGCGTGTGTGTTTACCGGTAAAAAAGAAAGATAAAGCAGATAATCACAAAATAAAAGAATCTTGCTAACCGGAATCAGTTACTATTAATATTTTGTAATGATTATTAATAGACAAAGAGGTAACTTTGGATTGAAATTCTGTCAAAAGAATCTTTGTCGAAATGAAAAAATAAATTCTGAAATTGTTTTAATGTTTTCTTCTCCTGGTGAAATAGTTTTCTGCTTTTTTGCAGTTGAGGATCATGATTGGAAGTCAGTCATGAAACAAGCAGAAGCAATAGCTGGCTTGCAGCAGTTGTTCAACAGAAGCTGCACACTGAGATCATAGTTATTGCAGCATAGCAAAGGTCACCAAATGCCACAGAGGAAGTTGTTTCTTTGAGGAAAGAACCTGAAATATAGTATCTTTTGTCCCAAACTTGTCAATTTGGAGAAATGATATACTGTTTGGTGCATCAGATTTATATTTTTACAATCATATTCATCAGATCATAGATCACAACTACAGGATGCATGCATACTAAGTAATTAAGTATACATGTTTGTAGAACTATCAATCTTACTTCTTAAAGTAACAGAACTTTTATAACTTGTTTTTGCAAACTAAGCACGTTTAATTAAACAGATCAAACAAGTTGATCCGCACATGACTGGTGTAACAAATTGAACATGTTAACTTAAACATGATCGGTTTATTAAACATATTAGAACTAACAACTCAAAGCCTAATTAATGTTATGTTTGTGTTAGAAATTGTCAGATAAGTTTTAAAGTTTGTTACATCAAATGGTTTAATACATACAATAGAATATATATATATATATATATATAGTTAGATACATTTTTGTATACTTTGTCCTAACAATAATTGTTGGATTTTATAACAGAAGTGATAGAAAAAAATAATTACACTTTTATATATTATATCTCTGAATATAAAAAAGTGATACATTATAACTTATAAGAAACATACAGAAATCAGTCATCAACAACTCGAGAAGTAAAAACCAAAAAAGAAATAAAAGAAAGTCAAAGTCAAATTCTTGGATCACTTGTAAAGTCAACTGATGAAGTCAAGATACATAGTCAAATTCATTCTCATTTACTCTCATGTGGTGGTAAAGTTGAACCTTCTGAAGACCTGCTGTTCTGCCTTTGCAAAAGCTCTCTAGCTAGCTCATGGAGGTCACCGGAGTCACCACCACCACCGTGTTGTGGCGGAGCTCCGGTATCACTACCACTGAATTGAACAGGAGCCACTTGTCGTGCTGATGGTTGCATGGACCATGTAGAAGATTGCATCATAGGATCAAAGAGTACAGACAAATCATAGTTGGCCGGAAAGCATGAGGTAATAGGGAGGTTGGCAGAGGAACCGGCCGACGGAGTTGTTGGTTGTGGTGCCGGAGGTGGTGGAGGAGGCGTCGAAACCTCTAAAGTAGCAAGGTGGGCTTGGAGGTAAGAGAGTTCGGCTTGTAAATTCGTCACCTGTTATATTAAAATTAACCAGAAAGTTAAATAAAACCAGTACTCGTTTTTTTTTAATTTATCATATTTTTACGGATTATGACATACTCTTAAATCCACCTAACTTGTCTACTGCAGGATTTAAACCATTGACCTTGAAAGATGTATTAATTACACACATATACCATTAGATCAAATGCTTGTTGGTAATTAATATAATCTAATTAATACATCTTTCTTATAGGCTAAAATATATGTTTTAGAGGTGTTGGGTCTTACTTTATTATACCTAAGGTTGTAACTAAACCAACAAGCTAGTGTGACATAGTGTGCAGCTCAAGCTCTCACTAATATTAAAACAAAACTCGACTCCAGAGGCTTTATTTTCCATCCAGTTTGATTGATATTGTTTAGCTTATATTTTTAATATTTAGTTTTTTGAGCTTATAGATTATAATTTTTGAATTTCTACAAAATATTCAGCAAAGATTAATTATTCAAATAAGTAAATAACCATAGGACGTGACCCAGCCTTACATACTGTCTAAATTGTGCTCCCGCTTCAATTCCTAACCTTGCACGTACACATTGATGTCGACTTTAATTGAGTACTTGACGTAAATTAATTAAAACAAATACATGAGTTGATTGCGAGTAACTCATGAGTTGACACAATCAATTAGTTACAGCTAGTATTTAAGCGACTATTGGCCTCATTAATTTACGTGTCTTTTATTATTTACAATAATATTTGTACTCATGATATATTATCTAACATTTGTACTCATTTTGTGGGGTGTCATCATCAATGTCATTAGACGACACATATATAATCATAATCAAATTGCATATCTATATATCATAGCGGAACCAACACCTTTCAACTAGAGTAGAAACTGTTTTGCATTTGACTTATTAAATAATCACATACATACATATTAAACTATTTATTATTAATAAATAAATATATTAAAGTATTTCCTAATCTAACAAGTCTAAGAGTTACAAAAGGGGGAAGTTGTTCCTTGGAAGCAATAGAAAACTAGACTATAAGCAACATTCTAAGTTTGTTCTCTTCACTCAATCACACCTCATTTCATTCCCATCAAATTCCCCCCAAAACATTAATTTATGTATGACAGGTGAATGTTGTATAATAAGTTATTTTTACTTCAACACCAATATAGTTATATGTTTAATTTCTCGATTATTTTACCTATAGATTACATAAATTATATTATTCAAACACATACTTGTAGTAAACTAGGTTAGAACCCCGTGTATTACACGGGTTGATTAAATAAAATATTAAGTAATTAGGAATGAAAATGTAATAATTATAAAATAATATGATTAAAATTACATATGAGTAATAATATAAGTAATAAAATAATAATTTTATTATTTTAAACTTTTGTTTATAAACCCTAATTGCATTTTAATAAACATTTTTTGTTATCCATAGAGTAAATTTTATCCGTTGAGTGATGGCACTTCCACTTGGTACCGTCGGTTATTGCAAAACAAACCGTTTTAAAAAAATATCATTATTGAAAATTGTCTTATTATAATTCCTAATTTTAGTTTTTTAGTTTTATAAAAAAAATCATTTATAAAAACATCTATTTCTTAATTTATTAAAAAACAACTTTTAATCTCAAAAGAAATTAAATAATATTATAAGTATTTAAAGGTAATTATGTAATATGAGAGAGAAGCGAGAAAATTAAAATAGATGGTCTAGAATTATATCAAGTGACATCTTAAAACTTTCTTTTATTATAATAGATAGATATGTAAAACAATTAAGAGAAACTCAAGCTTGATTCAATAGCACGATGAGCTTTATGGAGCATGCTCAAACTTGGCTCGAGAAGGGTTTACAATCACTCAAGCAACTCACGTATTTATATAAAAATATCATAAATCCGAATATATGTAAAATTATACTTGATAACGTCATTTCTAATATATAACAACACAACTTGACCATAATTACAATTTTCATACACATTCAAAAATAATATATAGCATCAACAATAACATCAAGTGTAAATTATTTCTAGACGTATTAAAATGTACACAATAGCTTATTACAAAAGGATCGATCTTGAGTCACCTTATATGTAAGTCGGGCTTGTTTTATTAGATTAATATCCAACTTAAATAAGCTCAAAAACTCAATAAAAGTTTGATCCTATCTGTTATGTATGAAGTAAAGAAGGTTATGTGCAAATCACCTTCCTTAATTTTATGTATGGATAAATATCATTCTATACAAAGAAAATTACCATCGATCACCTTATAAATCTGTTAATTATCATTACATTATAGTTTACACTGTCATACAGTATTATCAAAAGTTATATATTTTATCAGACAAACTATTTTTTACAACAGATTACTTCATTTAAAATTCATTAAAATATACATGTCTCGGTATAAATAAAACTAAATGCTTATGAAAGTGGTTCATTTTTTTAAGAAATACACAATATAGTCAAATAATAGCTACGTCCATTTAAAATTTTGTTTTTATTCAATTCCAAGACCTGACTTTTTCATTAACTTGTACTAATATTGAGAAAAATAATATTATTTGATAAGCAAGTAATGAGCATGTAAACACGCTGACACGCATTAAAAATTTAAAATTATCATTAATGTAATCGGCTATATTTACGAACACAAGTCATAGTAGTTTTCTTTGTTCTTCTCTTCTTTTGTTAAAAAACGTTGATTACTACTTTACAACCATACTTTAAGATAAACACGCTTTTCTTAATAGTTCACTCACTATATAAAGTTAAATAATTTAGTTAAAAACTAAAAAGTATACTTCTCATTTCTTTCAACTAATCATAAAATGGTTTAAATAAAATAATTAGAAATACGCTATAATGCACTAATTAAAATCAGTTGTATGAAATTATATTCATTCTTATAAATTATAATAACCTTAGAAGACAATACATGGGTAGCAAAAAGACCCACCGTTTCCTGTAACAAAGGAAGCATTGTAGTCCCAACTAAACCAACAATTATTTAAATCAAAAAACTAATCTCCTTTTAAAATACTAACTACGGTTTACAAGTAATTTAACACTAAAATAATCAACCTTTTTCATTAATTTTAGTAACATCACCCTTTACACTTGTTCATGTTGCATCTACGTCACCTCTTACTTTCTTGCAAACTGTACCTGTCTACATACGGTCTCTCTCTCTCTCTCATATATATTTAGACACACATATATATAATTAAAGTTGGTAAAATATAGTAAATAGTTTTTGAAGAAATGGCTTGTTATTAGAATTAATATTTGTAAGTTACTAATGTATAGCAATCTTATAAACTGACGAAATTCCACTATAATTTATTTGAAACCCTTTAATTAATGTGTAAACGCTAGATATATAAATATCACGTTGAATGTATATGACCTAATTAATTAAGTGTGACATTTTAATTTAACTCATGCATAAAAGCTTTATAAAAAACTAATTAATATAAACCTTAATAATTATACGTTCATTAGAAAATATAGGCATTACATGATCACACTGACTTTTATAATTAATTGATTAAGGGTGTTCTTTATTTATTTCATCGAACTTTATAATAGAAAGATTGAAATTTAGTCTCATATAAATCAATTCATTATGATGCCAGTATGTTTGATTTTTTTACCTATAATAAGTACTATACCCTTTTTTTACTTTTATAAAATTTGTCTTGAACCAACTAGTTTCAAACTAGAAGCGAAATGGTTAATATATAACCAGCTAATAAACGCTCAAACCAGAAAAAGCAATAAAAAAACCAATTAATAACCCGAATCAAAGGAAAAAACTAGTTTTAACTCTAAACCGATTTGTGCACCTCTAGGTCCAATGATGCGCATATAATTTAGATAATATATAGTACTAACTGGACAAATAAATTCGATTTATTCTCAATGACACAAAAATAAAATAAATAGTAGCATGTGTAGCCAACATTATATGATAATTAACTTATTGCTACAAAATTTTATCCCACAAAATTTGTATATAAATAGTTTGATCATGTTATACTATCAAATACGATATTAAAACTGACGTTGCTATATACCATATGAAATATCTACTAAGATCATTAGTGTCGTGTGAGTTTCCAATAGAAATGAACTCTAAATTACTTATATATGTATATTACCAGTAAAACAATAATCTTATCCCATGCATAAAATCTCAATACAAACATTTGAACACGCTATTAAATTCTTTATATACTAATTACCAATTAAACAACATACAATTTCCTGATTTATTTCAATACCATAAATTAATAATACGTGTAAAAACTAAATATTAAAACTATAAAGTACTGATGCATATATGTAGGTGACGAACCTGTTGTTGCAATGCAAAGAGATGAGCAACACACCCAAACACAGGGTCTCTAAGCCTGGCTTGAGCCTCATAACATATGGTGACGACCGCATCGAGCCGCTTGTGCACCGGGATATTTAACAAGAGTTTGGAGACATTACTGGCTCCAAACACACGGTGCACCGCCGCGAAATGGGCCGCACCTTGTTCAGAATCAAAATGCGGCGCGAATATGCAGCCCGCGACGCATTTTCTTCTCAAGAACTTGCAAGCTCCGCATGGCCCGCCACCACTGACACCGCCGGTGCTGCTTCCTGCACCGGCGGTGTGATTGGTCCCTGCAGGATTATTCGCACTCATGTTAGTTATGATCGATCGAGGGTTTTTTGGGTTTGTTTTTTGGAATTGAAATTGAAAGTGTTGTAGTAGTAGTTATTAGCTAGGGTTTGTGTGTAGAAAGAGAGAGGAATTAGGGTTTGATGGGTGTGTTTTATGAGAAAGTTTGATACTTTAAAGGCACGAATTAATTGAAGAAGCAAACACCGAATTGAAATAAGATTGCTTGCGTGAAGCAAACATTATATATATATCCGATATGATATGATATTGCCAGCTGCTGCTTCTTTCTTTATCTTCTTATAACTTAATCACCTAAACGAATTGAAACTCTCTCTCTCTCTTACACACATTCTCTCTCTCTCTCTCTCTCTATAACTATATATAACTATATATATACATGTAGATGAATGAACGTATACATGTCGTAGGTTAGTGGTATTGGTTGTTATTTGTCTCTCGAAAATTAGTGTGGGTTTATATTCTTATAAAATGTAGAGTTAGTTGTATTTAGAAGTAAAATATTTTTTGTTAGGAAAAAAACATGTGTGTAATTCTCTCTCCATCTCCAATGATCTCCTATGTTTCAGAACTAATATTATTATGTTTTTTTATTTTCTAGATTATATTAATTTAGAAAAGTCACAATTCCACATATCAGTACGTAATGACTTGTTATTTTTCTTGTAGAAAGAAAATAAAATCTGTTTGAATTTCAGACAAATGCTCTTTAAAATTCCTAAAATTAGCGATAGAATACAGTGTTATCGTAAATTTCACAAAAGTTTTCTAATACAACTCTGATTAAAAGTTTATAAAATGTAATATTTTAAGTAGCTTCAGAAACTTCCCACACACACTTTTCTTTACATTATATTAGAAACTATTGTTATTACTTAATTTAATTATTATTTATGTTATATTACTACTACTATTTTAATAATTATAAGTTTTATTTATTATTTTATTATATACTTAATATAATAAACAATTCTGACAAATTAAAAAGTATTTGTTGTATTTGTCGAAGACGGTTTTTTTACCGACGAATCCAACAACAGACTTAAAAAGAGGAGACATTTCTAACAGTGAATGTATATATATATATATATATATATATAATGTGTGTGTATGTGTTTCTTTGTACATGAGAGGAACAGCTAGGTGAATATATGCATTTAGTTACATCATGTTAGATATCATGTGTACGTGGATCTTAGAATTCTTTATAACTAAATAGAATAAAGATGAAGGTGAAGGTTTCACTTTATGTCACCATGTTTTAGACATGCTTTGGTATAATTTGGTATTATACTTAATTATTATTTTAATAATAATATGAAAGTTGCAATTCAAACGCAATCTAGCTAGCTACCTTCAATCAATTTAACATATATGGAGTTAATTACTTTCATGTAATGATTGTATAAAAATGAAGTTAAAATTATACGAGGCCTTTACAGACGTACACTACTTTTATTGAATTCAATACTTGCAAATTTTGATCCGATCGAAAACATAAACAAATATACCAAAAGACAAAATTAGAGACATGTTTCGCATAGTGGAATCAATATTTTTGCCCCTAGAGTCGATATTGGCAACAATTAGTAGCCGATTCTCCAGGTTATAACAATGCTGATTAAGGAAGGCAACGTTATACCATATCGCCTAATCTACAGTGACCATAGAGGTTTCTGTTCAATATGTTTTCGATCAATCAGTTAGGAGGCATGTCCAATGTAAGTGGATAACGTATAAAAGGATTAAAGACAGTAAATAACTAATTGAAACGAATTTAAACATAACACCTCTAATCGAAGGACTTTAGCGTTTATATACCACTATCTCATAACAAGTTGTCCGTTAAAGGTAATATTCAGATCATCATTTACATTCCAACCATATACCGGGGCGCCATAAATTATAGAACTACAAATAATAACACAAACAAAAATATTATTTATTTTAGTAGTGTTGTTTCTATATAAATGCATAAGCTGCTTTAGAATTTTCGGGTGGTCTTAATTTAATACAATTAGTCATTTAGATCTTAATTTATGAAGATACTTTTGTATTACTTTGTAGATGTTTATATGATTTATGGATAGTACTACAGAGATTAGGATAATTGTAATTTTGTGTACGTCTTTTACAATCTTAATCAGAAATGTTTTCTTGTTGATAGTTTTTAATAAATAACAATATTATTTTACCGGTTTTTAAACTAGAGAAATATAAGAAAATGCTCCCTCTATGTATCTAGAATTAACAGTAACATAAACGATGAGTAATTGAAAAATGAGTGATTAATTAATGCAGATACGAACCAATTAAATAAATCTTTCAAGATTGAACAAGAATAAAACAAAGACCATAATATGAGTTGGATGTTGAGCAATCTACCCAACAATTTGACCCCACTTGACTCTTTTTTTTCTTTCAGGAACTTCTTAAAGTCAAATAAATAAATAAAAATTTAGTTCTTTATATTGGAAATTAAGCTGGACATATTAATCAATTATGTGAAAAGAAAAGAAAATTGAATTCGAAATAATATATGAAATTCAAAGTAGTTAAAGTGTTAAGACCAACTAATCATGAAACTTGGGATGACTTTATGACTTTCAAAAAGTGAAATTGGTCAACTTATCTAGCTCTTGTTTTGACATATATAAAGGATATATGCATCCACGCATGTTGTAGATATGATATAGACTATTACCCCTAATTATGATATACATAAAAAAAAGTTAGAAATAAAAATAATTAAGTTAGAATTAAGGTCAAAACTTAACCTTTTAAAGTTTCGAAATATCAAAAAAAATTAAGATCGTTGAAGTCTATTATTATAGAAGAACATGCCCTTATAAAAAAAGAATTTGATGTCCACAAGATATATCATAACTGTATTGATGTTCATAGCCAAGATGTCTGATACAACAAAAGAAAAGACGCATTAACATTGATATAATTGTTCATACACCAACATAAGAGACTTTCGCTAAACTTATCATAGAGTATTAAATCTTCAATGCTTAAATGTTACATACATATATATTATTAATATTTTAATAATCTTATAATGTTATTTTTCTAGATTTCAAAGATGCCTAAAACAGAGGCATACTCGCCATGTTACTACGATTATAGTCACTATCATGACGGCAAGAACTATGATTAACAAATAAAACTAAATATTTATATTTGTTTGTTTATAATGTATCTTTGGGGAAAATGTTTAAACGAGAGGAATAAGATCACATAACTTGTCACATATCATGATGACGGGTTGGAGACAGTCAACGACCAACCAAGCTCCGACAACGATAGAAGCAAAGAGGTATGGATAGGAAGAAAGAGAAGAACATTAGGATAACTTCATAACACTGATATCATATAAAATAATAAAAACTTTTAAGGTTGTTCAAATTTTTTTAACTCTGGAAACTCACTCAAAGCCATTAGAAAATGCAATGAAAGTCTTATGCTTCAAAACAAATCCAATACTAAATTAGTTTTGCATATTAGTCAGTGGAAAGATAGATATCGTTATGAGTTTTCAATTTTTATGGTGATGTTGATTCAAAGCACCTAGGGTTAGGAGACTATATGTCGGTAATTTCAGTGTTATTGGCTTGTGATCTGATAAATTACATTAATGACTAAACGAGTTAGATAATGTAAGAGTACGGACTCGTTTTACACTAATACATTTAGTTGAATATATATGAGAGCAAGTTAAATGGGCTTATTTAATTATCATTGGGTTTTGGTATAGGACTTAATTATTGGCTAGTGAAATATGAAGTCATATATGTGGTTATTAGTTAACAAATAAAGCCCACTGTGAGTTTGGTTAATGGATCAAAAAGTTTTTGATTGTGAGCTACATATTTGTGTTTTTGTATACACGGATTATTCGAGTGACACACTTGCTTTAAGCCTTTGCTGCATGTAAAACTGTAAAAGATAGCAATTAGGTCTTTTTGTACATATGTTTTTATAACTGTATTGACTATTCTTCATTTATGTTGTAAATCAATAAATGAATTATATCTTCACATTCCGGCTTTCTTTCAGGCAAGTGGCGAAGTCCGACAGTACACTGTTTTGAACCGGTATACCGTGGGAAAAGACGACTTGTCTGTTTAATGGAACCGTGTCAAACACAAACTCGGTTCTCCTCACCTTTTTTCTGTTTCTATTCCGTGTTTGCGGGATTATTTCCGGATGCTACTCGCATTTTGTTTATTGATATTAAATTGAATCTTTTATTGTATGTATTTGTTTGCATAATCAGTATCTGTACATTGATTAGTCATTTTTCTAACATGTTATCCCCATAATTGAATTTTGAAGTTATGCAATTTCCTCATTCTATCTGTTGGTTAATAAGGCATGGTCATGAAGATTGAAAGAAAATGATGAAAATGCATTAACAGATCATCAACCAATTGTAATCATTCTAGAATGATGACAATATGCCTGCATATACATCATACTGTAAACAAATAATAGTTTCATACTACTGATTGATTCATAAGGCAATAAGGCATATACAGCGCATGATATGGAAGCATAACAAACAACTCTGTGCATTGTTAAATACTTAAATGATTTTAATCAAGGGTTCTTTGAATGCAAACTTTTGATTAATCCACAACATATGTTAATGTTTTAGAGATTTATGTATTTCTATGACTTAGATGTTAGCATTTAATTGTTTCATTTCATGAACCCTAGGTGTATGCAAGAATCAGGTGCGGAATGGAATTAATCATTGAGGGGAATGAATAAAGACATATTTGATTGGTGGAGGTAATGGAACGAACCATTACGTTATTGATTTCATTCCCTCAAATTTATTCCATCAACTCCCTCTTCTTTTTTTTCATTCCATCCCTTCTTTCATTATTAGTCACCAACACCACTCACTCACCCGCTACAACAACCACCACCAACCACCAAGATCACTCGTCATCAGCAACCACCACCGCGGCTGGCCACCACTACCTCGGGACCACCACCGCTCAGCAACCCAAAACACAAACAAAACTCATACTAACATGAGAATTATTCACGACTAGAACTTGCTTACTTTCAATAAAAACACAACTTACATATATACAAAAAATAAGCATGAACCGACTCCTACAAATAAGTAGCACTACCTTACTACTTTGACTCAACCAACCCATTATGATCAAGATTAATCCTACATTATAAATGAATTACTTGATAAAAAAGGCTGATATGTAAAAAAGATGAGATATGTAACTTTTAGTTACCCGTAAAGTTTATTTGGTTGTACATAAAACAACATATTTTGTACTTTCGTACGCTCCTGCCTTAGCTTCCGAGACCTCAATGCCTCAGAGTGCATGCTCTTTAGAACCAAGGCATAAACCATGTTTGCATTTCATTGCCAGGTGACAAGTTTGTTTGTCACTGGTGAAAGTAGATTGACTAGAAGTCTATCGCATGCTTGTTATGAAATTGGTAACACTTTTGATAATTTACATCGACGTTAACTTTTTGTTAGAACAACTAACTCACAAATATACTTTAAATTTACATTACTGTTCATCATAAAACTAAAATGCTTAATCATTTGAAAGGACATATTTAATACATACTATACTATGACATCGTCAAACTACAAAGTCTTCTAGTCATTAGTTATTTGTTTTTTCTTCTATATATGAAGGGACAATAAGTTTTTTAATGTCAACATCATCATCTGTACTAAAGAATTACATGTTTGGACCCATTTGTATTATTGATGTTATCATCTAATTGACCCTAAGAAAGAGAATTTATTAACTAGGACATTGAAATCTAAATTCTAAAGTGTTTTAACATACCAAACTAAATGGATGAAATAAAAGAAATAGTTTAAACATGTTAGAAGTATATTTACAATCCATAAATAATCTCACACATATGACCACAAAAAAGTGCTAGTGTGAGGAGAGAGGGAGACGTCCATGATGTTTTCATTGATTAACTATCAATAATCTACCAATTATCTTTAACTCAACTGATTAAGTTGAGATACTTATAATATGTAAATAAAGAAAATATCATGTGTTCAAGTCTTATTCAAAGCAAAAAATATTTAGAGTTGAGTCAGTGGATTTTCTTATAAATATATTTCCTTCTAAGAAGGTTGAGGGTGTGGTCCCGGCAAGAAAACGGATAGATGGGCCCGATTAGAATAACACATATCCATTGAAATAGTGTCGTACATTTGCTGTTAAAAAAACTATTATTAATCTATTTTTATTTCATATAAAAGTTTGAATGATTATTATATTTACTATTCTAAGTTTTAATTGGACGTTTATGAACACACATGACCTCCAAACACGAATTACTGATTAATGCAAGAAACATGTCAATCTTTTTGTAGTATCCCAAGAAGATTTGTAATTATACGGGGAAGTTGAGATTTGGGGATGGCTAATAAGAAAATAAGGATATGCTTAATAATATAAAATTAAATAATTTGTGTTCAATCTGTTTGTAAATATTAACTTTTAGTAACGGAAATAAGTAAAAACGAAAAAACAAAATACCATAGATAGGATATTTGATTGCAACTATATGCACATTTTCTTCTGGTAGAGTATTTTTGTGCCTTTAGCCCTTTAAGAAGCAATTTGACAACGATATAAAAAGAAGATGTAATTAGAATTGTTTTACCCTTAAAAATAATGAAAGTTCGATTAAAAGTATTATCATCTTAATTGTAAAAATAATTTATTAACTGTATAGAAACCATGTCTGATAACGAACACAATAAACCATAAAAAGTAAAAAGTAAAATTAAATAATTTAATTTATCGTTATTGAAGTTCAAAAGTTTTAGTGAGTTCTTTTGAAAAATATCTTTTAAATATTTATTTTTTCAGACATGTTATATTTTTCTATTTAAATTCAATCATTCATTAAGAATATTTATGAATAATATGTTTACTCATGGGGCGTTTGGTTAAAAAGAATAGAATAAAATAGAATTGAGAAACTAATATAATTTTTAAGTAAAATTATGTTTGAGTGAACAATTAAAAGTAAACTCAAATGAATGTTTTACATCAAATTCTCTTGGTTATGGAATTTTAAAATCCTTCCACTTAAAAAGAGAATTTGAAATCTCACAACCAAATGAATTTGAGGTGAAATATTCTCTTGTGTTTTATATTTTATTACTTACTTAAATATAATTTACTTAAAAACTATACTAGTTTCTCAATTTAATTCCATTTCATTCAATTCCATTCCATTCCATTTTATTCCATTCCATTCTATTTCATTCCATTTCATTCTCATTTCATTCCATTTCACTCCATTCCACTCCACTCCACTCCATTCCATTCCATTTTATTCTATTCATTTCAACTAAACGTATTTTTATTTGTTTTTGCCTTTGGAACAAAAATACCTTTTGTGTGATTCTTCAAACAAGAGGTTTCTCATGGGCAGTGAGTGGCAAATTCGTAAATTAATTAAAAGGAAAAAGGCAAGGAGTGATTGCAGTAACAAACAAAAATATGGTCAAAGGATGTTGAACAACACCTGACCATTTTTTTGTTTTTCTCTCTCCGCTTTTATTTTTATGTACTGTATTAAGATCTCATCTTTTCTTAAAAAAATCTTCCTTTATTTCATTTAATAATAAAAATTGTGTTTTAGCGGAAAATTCACACAAATTTTAAATCTACTCATGTAACTATACCACTTATTTTATTTAGGACTAGAACTCATAAATCTTTTGAGTAGAGAACATCTTGTAACACATGTTCATATCATCAAGCTAATTAGTTAAAAGCTCTTATTTAACTTTTCTTTAACAGTAATATTTTTCCCAGGCAAAATCCCACCAAATGGCTAATCATATGGTTTCATGGTTTAAACCTACATCAATTTATGTAAGGTAATCACCAAGCTACTAAACCATAAGAACTTAAACGTATCTTACTGTTAAGTAATAATGCAAAGTAAAAGCTACAAATATATTAATACAATTTTATATTTGTTTTAACTCTTAAGAACTATTTAACATCAAGTATATTACCATTAAGTTATGTGTTAAGTATTAAATAAGATATACATGCATCAATTATAATTTTACGATAAAATCGGGTAATACCAGTATATTTTCAATAATTAATTATAATCAACAATATCATTGTTTTTTCACTAATTATAAATTATTGTTCTCTAAATCAACAAAATAATGAAAGGTAAAAAGTAGCTATCAATATGTCTATTCAAGAAAAACCTGTGAACCTAATTACTTTTTTTCGAACGGTGAACCACTAGGAATCACCACCAAGAAGCAATATTATAAATTCATCTAATAATAACACTAAAATTTTAATCTATTATTATTTTATTATTATAATTATTGTTGGTGTTGTTATATGATAAAAGTAGGTTTTTTAGAGACACCGACAACATCCGGTGAATTTAAACTTTTGATTCTCATCTTTCTTTTCTATTAAATGTAAATGAATATGAATAAATAAACTTAATAATCAAATATTTAAAATATAAATCATTTCATTTAATAAATTATTAACACATACTAAATTATAATATCTAAATTGCATCTTTTTTTATATAATTTTATAACTCTTGATATTTATTATTTGTTATTATATTTTTTAATTTTTTATTATTTTTTATTTCATTAATGACTAATGACATGTAACATACAAAATATTATTAAAGTCTAGTGATTTTAATATGTTGAATTTTTTCTACCCATATAATACATGGGTTCTTAACCTAGTTTATTATACATTACATTTTTCAAGTTTTTATAATATAATATATATATATATATGTGTATTATTTAATTTACTTAAAAAATACTTATATTATAACAATTATAAATTAAAGAGGGGTAACCATGATTGTATAAGAGCATTCATAACCCATTTTTATTTTTATTTATATAATTATACTAAAAATCACTACTTTTTCTCTCTTCTTTCAATTAAATAATATATTTATATATCTTTTTCATTATCTTTTCTCTCTTCTCTACTTACAACCACTTTAAAAAATATTAAAATAATTATAAAGGTTGAATAGTAAAACCTTAAACTTACAGATGAACAGTAACATTTTCTCTTTTTTTCACTCACAACCACTTAATATCATCCCTTATAATTTAAAGACTTACACTCACGTATTTTTAATACATGAGCTGTGAATGCTCAAACTATGTTTTCCTCCATACTTCTATTCTATATTTTACCAAACGTTATTTTTTTAATAAAATTTACAATAATTTAAAGAGTATACTATCCTAGTAATTCATTTACCCTCCGGACTTGAAAATTTAGAATTAATCACAATTTACTTTTATTGGATTTGCAATCAACAAATCATATTTTAAATTATTTACACACAGAATCGATGCATCTTTGAAAATTTTCACAGTTTCTGGGTTTCAGTGTGTTCGTCTTGCTTCCGACAGCTCCTGTAATTCCCTCATCTTCATCAAAATCAGTAATGTGCTCATCAATTTTTGGTCTTTTTGTTGCTTCATTTCATCTTTAGGGTTTTAATCATCATTTTCTTGTTGCATTTCAGCTCTGCTAGTTTGAAGAGATTCTTGCAAATATTACTGTGTAAGTATACGTTTTTTCTGAGTTTCTATTATTCAAATTACTGATAATGTTAATGCAGAATGATTCTTTTGCTAGTTTTAGTTAATCTTTCTTTCCCCATTTTGATTATGTTCTTTCTTTTTGTTATTAATATGGATTTGTCATGTTTTGACTGTCAAGAATCTGAGGTTGTATCATCTAAAAACAGAAAAAAAGTAAGCGTTTTGTTCAATCTTCATGCTGTTGACTACCAATCTTGAAGCTTCCAAGCACATATATATAATCGTTTATGTTGATTTATCACATTAATGTATGAATATTTTTGTCTAAATTGTATTTTGACATCACTGAGCAACAATATGAAAGTTTGAGTTATAAAATCATTGAATTTGATGAATATACAACAACATCAAAGAATACAAACAACATACACAGTAGAATCTCACTCATGATATAGAATATGAATTGGAATTCATTATTTTGTTATGTTTGAAATATCTAGTGGAGGAGGTCACTAATCAGCATGGATTCAAGGGAAAATATGATGCAAGCTGTAGAAACAGCAGCACCGGAGGCGCGATCAAGCTATCAATCGGCTCCAAGGAACGACAGCAAGAGTCTGCTGATGGGACCACCAGGTTTCTCATCACCTGTGAGTGGTGGGATCCCAAGTTCTTTGGTGAAGAAGAAGAGGGGTAGGCCAAGGAAGTATGAATCTGATGGGGTGGCTACTAGTGCTGGTGGTGGCGGGGGTGGTGAAAGTGGCCGCACGTTGTCACCAATTCCCATCTCCGCCTCTGTCCCGCCAGCATCTGGTGGTTACTCTGAGATCAAATTTGGTGAACCTGGAGGCAGTGGTAGTGGCTTTTTAGGCGAGAAGAAGAAAGTGAAAGCGAGTTCTTCAGAGGCCAAACCGAAACATGGTTATGGAAGTATGGATCTAGGTATTGCTTTTATCGATTCTAGATTCAAATGTGTGCTTAAAGTTTACTATGCATGCTTTCATAACTAATATTATAGTAAGAATTGTTAATACACTTGTACATACTGAATAGAAGATAATCAAATTAGTGGGAGAGAGAAAGTGAAGCAGTTACGTAATCATCTTATGTATCAGATTCATAGTACTATAAACTATTTGTAGTTTTATCATATTGATGAACGCCACTCGTATCACAAAAAGTTTCATTGGGATGCATTTTACATACTATGTTTTGGTTACACATAAAAAGATGATTTTTTTTCAATGACATTTACTTCAGTTTAAATCAAGACTCTTTTTTGACTAATGGTCAACTACTTCCATGTACCAGTGAAGTCAACTGGTACATTTCGTTTAGTCTGATTTGTAGTTTCAGTAACCCAAATTGTCTGATATCTACATTTCTTTTAGTCTGATTAGTATCAACTTATGTAACATTGATATATGAAAATGCAGGTAACAGTGTATCATCTGGTGGAAGTTTTACGCCTCACATGGTTACTGTTAACCCGGGCGAGGTATGTTTACTGCAAATAATAAAAACACATAGTGGTTGCTTACGAAGAACTGTGACTTATGTTTTCAGGATGTTACCTCTAAAATCATTTCGTTCACAAAAGACGGGCCTCGGTCAATATGCATTCTCTCAGCCCTCGGTGTTATTTCACATGTGACCCTAAAACATGCCAGTTCCTCTGTAGGCACTGTGACATATGAGGTGTGAAACTTAATTTCTATCTTTTTAATTAAACCAATTGAATTATTTCTTTATCACTTAAAATGATGGCTTGTTGTAGGGAAGATTTGAAATCCTTTCATTATCGGGATCTTTCACGCCTGGCGAGTTTGGAGGATCATTATCTCACGAAACTAAAATGAGTATAACTTTATCAAGCCCTGATGGCCGTGTGGTCGGGGGCCAGCTTGGAGGAGTTCTCACTGCTGCTGGTCCTGTTCAGGTTCACCCTTGTTTGTTTTACCACTTTTAGTTTGCTTTTAGTTCATGATCGATACACTTTCACTTTTGTTGTCAATATTTCCACCTCCAAACACAGATGCTTTTTTTGTAAATTCATGTGTTTTTTTTTTTTGTCAGGTTGTCGTTGCGAGTTTTCTACCACACATAGACAGTCCAATCGACCCAAAACTGAAAAAACAGATGGCCATAACTAAATCCTTGTACCCCAACCTACCCCCTACTGAATCTAGGGCTGACGTGGAGCATCAGAACTTAAATGAGCGTGCACGTGAAAGTCCCGTTCCAGGAAATACCAACTCTACCCCTACCCGTAACTTCCAACTAGAGAGCTGCACGAGTGCAAGCGTGCATGATTGGCGAAGAGCTGCTACAGACATGAATGTGTCGTTAAATGAAGATTAATTCCGTCGCATGTATTGTTCTTCTGTAACTTTGTGCATTCATCAACTGATTTTAGTTGCAGAGTGGTGAATTTTAGGATATTTGAGAGTAACAAGGATCTTGAATCTTAATCTTATGGTGTTTTGTTTTGTTTTGTAGTTTCTTAGAAGTCAAAGTAAAAGTCAGTGGTTAGGAATTGTTACTATTGTATTGTTGTTGCTGCTGCTTTCTTGAACCCATTAGGATTCAAAGAGAATGAGTTAATGCTACTCTTATTGGTTGCTACTTATTTTATTTAATTTCATGGAAGTCAAATTAAAGGTCAAAGAGTAGTATTTCTTGACTTCATGCTATTGTGTTTTTACTAGGTTTATATTTGAGACAGGAACATGGTCAATTGTATGGATGCAGGCTGGTGTTTTTGGTAATTTCATTTGTTCCATTAGACCTATTTTAAATTGACTTTGGAAAAATTCAAAACAGTTATGTTTTACTAATCCAATCCCCTTATCTAAAGAATAAGTATTCTTTTGAATCAACCAAACAGATTTGACAAATTTCGGTAAGAGCTTCAAGATTTTCAACAAAGAAACATATATAAAAATTGTGACCTATACAAGCATGTTAAAGCCTTGAAGGGAAAGTACATGATGATTTGAAAAAGATGTATTAGAAGGAATTGCAATCTAATGGAGATGTAGAAAGAAACCTGAAATATGTCAACTTAATTAAAATAATCAAATTTGGAACTGGAATTTTATCAAATGAGCGGAGTTATGTGAAGGACTTGAATGTGTCAAACTAATTGGAATGTGAGATTCATATGATAGTTAAAATAATTATGTTTGGTTTGTAAATTTGAGGTGATGGAGGTGGAAGTGTTGCAGCCAAGAATGAGTTTAAAAAAAATCACTTCACACACCTTGTATACAACTTCTATAGTAACTTCTACAAGTACAATAATAACATCTTTGGTGTATGACTAAAAACCTTGGGTATACGATATCGCTTCTAAGAAATTAGAATAAAGGTTATAAACTCGTTCTTGGGTAAATTTCACTCATTTAATTGATCATAATTTACACCAGATATCTTCATACAAAAACAAACCAATTTAAGTTGTAGCTAATTAGGTCATATTAACAATATATGTTAATATATTAGCAACTGAAGAAACAAATTGATAACCAACATTATCCATTGTTTCATATAAAATTCATATCCAATTAATCCCTAATCAGTAACCACTGTCCAACTAACGTCTACCCAATTTACAATCTTGCGCGTTCTTTCAATTTTAGAGGAAAGCTTCCAAAAATATCATATTTTCTCACGAAGTAAGAGAATTATAGAGTTAGTTTTAGACTTTTAGGTAAGTGTGACGAGTTACAAGTTTGAAAGATGTATAGAATTTGTTTTAAATATATATCGATTTTCAATTGTTTTTAAGGTCAAATTAAATGAAAAAAATAAAACATTGACAAGTCAACTTGGTTTAAGATGAAAACAATTTTCACCACTAAATCATTCTAAAACAATTATTAAGACCATGTATCCTATAGTTCTTTAAACACCTTAGAGCAACGGTGTTCATTTCCTTGTAGTTTTTTATTTTTTTTAAAAAGAGGCAAGTAAAGCTCAGAATGTCTCGCCGTAACAAGATAATCAATAGTATCCGTAAAGAAAAAGCCAGTATTTTTCTTTTTTTAACAACAAACTCACATACCTACCCAAACTAGGCTTATGTTATGTTCCAGATAGAACTTGGACCCCCGACCACCTCACACAACTCATTGTTGAAAGACATGGGGTTTCTAGTGTAGGATCCTTGTGAGATCTTTACTCCCTTCCAAAAGCCGAAAACATGAAAACACAACCTTATATAAGAGCTTCATGGCGGGCTGTTGGTAGTAAGATTGTACCTTTGCAGAGTGTGCCTGAGGTCATCAAAGCGTAGGACTCGCCCACAATTTCACTTTCTTGTCAACACTTGATGAAGCTAATACGGTGACTAGTTTATCTCCTGTTGAAATATACAAGACTTGGTTAGAATGCATGGTCGTTTATTTATAAAGCAAAGCCAAAGGTTATCTCGGGCTTGGGTCATGAATAGCTAAACCTAGATGCACAAAATGCCGGATTTATGGCTCAGAAAAAGGGGCCGGGGCCAAGAACGTGAATAGGTATTTTGAACAATCACAAATTACAACCTTCTAAATAGGTTTATTAATCGTAGATTCAAATTATTATTGCTGTAGTTCTATTGATTTTGTTAGTGCACTATTAGTATATAAAAATATAAAACACAAAAAACGTGTCTCCCTTTCAATTGTTTCCAGTCAACCCAAACCATTCAAACCATCCCTATGTTGACATGTTACCCAACTCGCCCATCTAAGTACTCAAAATTTATATAATTTGTTTAAGCTCGTACAACACGAGTTTTGAGTCCAACTCATATAGGCTTTTTTCGTATGGACTCGTAAAGACTTAGTGGTATAAGACAAAGTTTAGCATGGAGGAATCAGAGAATGAACTAATACTAACCGACAGGTATAGGTTTAGGTGACCATGCAATGTCTGTGATATCACCTGTATACATACACACAATAAGGCAACATTCAACAAAAATCGTGTCAGTAGTCAATACTGAAAGAAGTTACCAAATAAAAGTAAGATGAAGCTGTTCTTGTATCAGCAGATAGGTCAAAAAGTCAGTCCAGATGAATATAATACCATCACTGTCTTCACAGGGTTATGTATATATTTTTTACTATAAAGCAGCAATGGTAAGACAAAAAAAACAGCTAATTATATAAAAACATGTGAAGTACATTATAAATTTTAAAGCTAATTATACAAATAACATTGTCAACTTGATATTTTGTAAAGATACCATTTTTACTTCAGAATGAACACAGGTGTGTTTGGTTAGCAGTTGAAAATTTGATAATTACATATAGCTGGGTAACTACACACATAGCGCGTGTGTATTTTTACTTTGAATCAAAAATGAAGAAAGACACGTGAGTGACTGGATGAACCTATTTTTGTGCATTTTCTAAAAAACTGTTTTTTATTAAAAAAAGCTAAGTATGGCTACAGCCTACAAATGTATTTATAGGTTAAGAAAGAAATAAGTGTACAGGTTATAAACACTTCAAACAAGGAAAAACAATAGGTAAATGGTATTTAGTAAAATGTAAGAAGGAACGAACAAAAATATATGCATATCCTTAAACTTGCTTGTCGGTTGGTCAACCATAATGAAATATTACCCACGCAGTACCGATAGCAAATTGGGTGCGTCAGGACGGGGTAAAAGTTGGAAATGACAATATTTTAGTTTATTATCCACTTTTGAACATTTTGCTGAAAGGGAAACAGTTCAAATTGGTCAATAACCACCCAAAACATCCTCAGATGCTTCAGCTATCATATATCACCTTTATTAAATTATGAGATTGTTGTTTGAACAAAAAAGTTCGTTATTTTATTTAATTTATTAATTATACGTATAACTAGGGCCGGCCCAACCCATTTTGATCCAAACCTGCTCCCATATGTTACCAGCCCACCATACTTCTACGTCTACTTTTTCCCCTCACATATAACAAATAGAACTTTCAAATCTTCTAACGTAAAAGGTAAGTCTGACAGAAGAAAGAGTGCTAGAGGATCAGAAAGGAATTGGAAATACCATCATGTGCTTTATCAGCTGTTTCTATTACTTCCCCAGTTTCAACAGATAGCCACTGTAGTAATGAGCCATGAGTTACAGCCAAAATCTTTCCATCGGGTGACACACTGAGACGATCATAGTGCAATGCAGTTCCTTTTGAATCATGAAGTGGAATAGGAAAGACCTTCAAAGTCTTTGGGTCCTCATCCAGATGATATCGAACTTTAACAATAACAATTCCAACATGTTAGAAGAGAAGGTGTACAATAATGGCACATAAACAGAAACTAGATCAGCAAAAATCAAAACCACTGCATATGAACAGAACATTATTCAGCTTTAGGCCTACCTATGGATTCTAAAAACAGCGAAGAGATAAAACCCATGGTGAAGCACAATTAGGTCTTACATGATGAAGATTATAATCATGAGTCCACAAGCTTGAGAACAATTAATTAAAAAACAGCCTCCAACAGCTTCTGGAGCAAGAGAGTTGAAACTTGAAAACGGACATTTAACGGTATTCATTGATCTAGTCATCTAGAAATGAAGTCTTACAGTAGATCCGTTTCAGGAGAATAATAGTACTTATATTACTAATGATACGATCAACAAAAGATTTAAATAATGAAATATAGCATTTGTAGCTCAGCTTCCCCATAGTATTGCTAAACTATGTTATAATCTGAACTAAATTAAACATAGACAACAGTTCTTTAAAGGCACAAATACAGCATGAGAAGATCTAGTTATATACAAATTTCACAAGATAATCTATGCATACCATTAATGTTCCACACTCTTATCGAGCCATCCTTTGATGCAGTAATGATCCTCTCCGAGTCAGGTGTAAAGGACAGCCATGTGACAGCACTCTAGAACATTTCCCAAATTAAAATTATAACCAAGGCCAGAAAAAAATTACACAACATGATAAACCTTTCAAATAAACTTAGCCAAATGTTACTATGTTTATGAACACAGTCAACACTAACTCAACTACGCAGGATCATTAAAGACTTCCAGAAGATGCACAAACAATATTTTCACATAAAAATACACCAAGAGATAGAGGGTGTGTGTGTGTGTGTGTTTGCGCACGTGTGTGTGTGTGTTTGCGCACGTGTGTGTGTCTGCGTGCGTGTGTGTGTGTGTGTTTGCGCACGTGTGTGTGTCTGCGTGCGTGTGTGTGTTTGCGTGCGTGTGTGTGTGTGTGTGTTTGCGCACGTGTGTGTGTCTGCGTGCGTGTGTGTGTGTGTTTGCGTGCGTGTGTGTGTGTGCGCGTGTGCATGTGAGCGTGCGAGAGAGAGAGAGAGAGAGGAAGCTCGATGACCTTATGGCCTTTCAGTTGCATAACTTTTGTAACCTCCTTAACTGAACTATCCTTCGAATAGACAATTTCCCAAACCTGTTAAAATAAGTCATTAATACAATATTTGATACATATTAAATAAAAATAAAGCACCCACTAAGTGACTAAGATACAATAGCCAAGGATCTGCCACTTAAAGCCATGTGTTTCAAGTTTTCTGCTAATATTCAGTCTTCTATTTAAAAGAGGCCCAATCAAACACTTCAGAAGATGCAAAAAAAGTAGAGAGAAATACGTGGATGGAGAAGGGCCAATATGTCAGTCAAGATGGGAATTAAACTTTTCAAATAAAGAATGATGAATCAAGAATCTCAAGTAAGTAAAAGAAATACGAATCAAATATACAAAAATGTGAACTCAGAATGATTTGAAGAAAACAAACAACTCACACTAACATTAGAGAGACCAGGATCATAAGATTAAACAAAACATTTCCAGGACTATATGCAATATACCACAAGCAAATTGAATATGGTGTGTGAGTGGCTGCACAGATCCCCTTGTTGTAAGAATACAAATCACATAATCTGCGAAAACACATGAAGTTATTCAAACATGTCACCTTGACATCAGCTGTGAAAGCGGCTGCAGCAACAAATCGTCCATTCGGAGATACGGTAGCCATGTTATTCTTGAGCTGATTTGTGTCAACAAATCCCAACATCTTTCCAGACTTTCCATGCCATATTTTAATATCAGTTCCTATGAAAACAAAAAACAAAAAAATTTAAGAATAAAAATAAAAAATGGAGGAGTTATATAACAGATGTCACTGGTTCACTTCTTGAAATAAGAGAACATGACAACTATGCCCACTCAATTAATAGTCCAATCAAATAGCAACCAATAAAAAGTAAAGATAAGAACAAACCCTCTGAACTTGATGCAATTATTGTACTTCCATCAGCAGCACCATGAGTGGCTTTAGTTCCAAACAGAGTGAGAATATACTTTTTATCATGAACGTTATGCTGCTCCCACTTAAGTTCAGGCTTAAAATGCTGCCTATTGTCACCACCTTTTGGGTTATCTTCTCCATACATGTATAGAGAAGCTCCGGTGAGACTTTGAGAAGCCACAACAACTGAAGATGCATCATCAACAAATGCAACTCCAGTTGGATGACCTCCAGCTGGCAGGTTGATTCTCATAAACCTACATTGGGATGACAAAGCGATAGAAATTTGAATAATAACTGAAAATTCATTACGCACGTGTTGAAGGCAAAAAGATTATGAGATCTTACTTGAAGCTTTTGCTTAAAGCGTCATCCAACTTAAATACCCTAACTACACCATCATCACAAGCTGCATGCACCAACAACAAGAAGCTCACGTTTTTTAAATATATTATATAGTTTCTTCTATATATATATATTTAACATGTAACTTAAAACTTTTGACATTGACATGGACTAATAATCAGAATACTTATTTAATTAACTAGATAGTTGGGCTACTGTTTAATGCATTCAAGTGAAATGTTGGCCATGATTCTTGGAGTTACATTATCCAGTTCAAAGAATTGTGATGAGAATTACCAGTAGCCAAACTATGTCCATCCGATGAGAAGCATAGGCCATTGACGGAATCCCCATGACCTTTTAAAGTGTTCAAGTCTAATGGGTGATGACGCTTGTTCAAATCCTACATCCACAGTCATTAGGGGTATGAGCTTTTGAGTAACTGTTTTCATGCAAGTCTTTTGAGAAACTGTACAATGCACAACTCTAGCAATATGCCTTACCAAAACAAAGTCATCCACCATCATGGTTTAGATATAAATTGTTCCACGTAATGGTTACAAGTTTGGAGACCGATAGAAATCATCCAATAATTTCCTATTTGCATCAGTATTTCAAATAAAATCTACAAACCCCAGAAATGGATGCGCATTGATTATTTGATCGCACCTTGCTAGCACATGTGTGGATATATAAGATATTTAACCATATAGCATAAAGTTTTTACTTGATCAAATATCATATATTGATACACACATGCTAACTCCTTCAAATCACTTATCAAAGTTTAACAATAAATAGTATCAACTAGATCAGTAGTTCAACATTTCAATCATGTATTTGCAAACAGGTTTGACTTCATTAATAATTCTATCCAGACTGAATAGAATAATATGCCAACCATATATCCTTCTAAATTCAAATGTGTTATGCTCTCTTACAATGCATGTACAAATTACAAAACCTTAACCTAGGTACAGAAATTAGTTGCGCACTTTTGAGTTTGAGATCACATGTTGTATTTCTTAACTTCAGTATGATATGAACTAGCATCATGAGAAACCCAGCCTCAACTTTCATGGTCAACGTTCTAAAGCGTGTAATTGGAAAAATAGATCTAGATATCTGAGGAGATGAAACTAACGAACCCTACTATTCTACCAATGTGTCAGATCAAGCAATGAAATTAATTCAAAGTCTCTTTCTGATGTTATCTCGTTCCCCTACGGATTTTATTTTTAAATTTAACCCCAGCATCAGTTTGGATCTCTCTTACATCTCAAATATCACAACTATATCTCTGTATAAATGAACAAAAAAATGCTCGTAACAGAAAACCGTGTCTGAACCCTAGAAATTAAATCTAAATCGGCTTTACATTCATCCCTTACAACAAATTCAGCACGAACATTCAGCTTATGATCCTATTTCTCAAATTAGGTTAGCCTTGACGAATACGGAATACCTTCCTATTCAACTTCAAATAACACGATTCATCTAAAACTCATACAAACAAATAAACACATAGCCATCGCTCATCTCTAAGACTCTAACATATGACGATCATCTGAATGCTTTTAGATTCCTTTGAGTTTTACCTTATCAGCATGAGCATGATGAGGTTTAGCCTGAGACTTCTTAGTTTGCTGAGGCCTTGAATTCTTCAGATTCGTTGCCGCCGATTCAGCAGGCTTTGCGATGGAAACAACTTCTGATTTCCGCTTGCGGAAGTAGCTGCCGAACGCTATAAAGGCGATCAGAGCTCCGATAATGATAGAGCCAACAACGGCGATCGGTACAATCGGTTCCATTTTGAGTTACTTTGATCAACAGATACGAAGATTTGAAGCTCAATTTGGTGTTTGTTGGATGAATTGAAGGATGAAGTGCTACGATCGACGGCTAGAAGAAGGTTCACGAAACAGTTCGTACTGTTGGTATTAGAGGTGGCGAAAAAAAACGGTTCGGGAACCGATTCGGCCAAAAAAAACCGGAACCGGTTTGAGGCCCAAACCGGTTTCAAACCGGGCCCGAACCGCCAGTTCTTGACCGGTTTAACACCTTCTATTTCCAAACCGGTTTCAAACCGAACCGGTTTTCAAACCGGTTTCCAAACCGGTTTCCAACGGCTATATAGCCGTTTTTTGCAATTTTTGATCGTTTTTTTGATGTTTTTTTACCATTATACCCCCACTAGGTTACTATATATATGTATTTGATGTTTTGGTTGAATCACAACAACTTATAACACTCTCTACTCTCAAAAATCTCAAAAACGCTCTCAAAAACGCTCTCCACAAATACTTTCGTTTAAAACGCTCTCAAAAACGCTCTCACAAAAATCTCTGAAATGGCTTCAACAAGTGCTCAATCATCCGTTGGTTGTGAAGCGTCTTCAAGCAACGTGGTGATAGCAATCCTTCCTACGAATAGGAACCCCGAAGTATGGTCCAATTACGATTTATGTCAAATGGCTAGCGGTCCAAACAAGGCTCGTTGCAAGTTTTGTCATAAGTTTTTCAAAAAAGATGCAAACACAACGTTGAAAAACCATATTGCAAATAAATATTGTAAAGCGTTAAAAGGTGAACCTTCTCAAGGTCAAGCTTCGATGACAAACGAAGGAAATATTTGGGCTTATAACGTTGATGCGGTTCGGGAGCAAATGGCGCAATTTGTAATTCAAGAAAGCTTGCCATTCAAACATTTCGACAACGAACGTTTGACTCGACTCATTCAACGAACTCTCCAACCGCGTTACACCAATGTAAGTCGTGCTACTCTTCGAAGAGATTGTTTAAAAATGTGGAAAAAAGCTAAAAAATAATTAATATCTTATTTTGAAAATTTACAAACCGGTGTTAACTTAACTACTGATGTTTGGTCGACACCTCACGGTTAACCGGACTCGTACATTTGTGTCACCGCCCATTGGGTTGAACCCGATTCGTGACAAATGATGAAACGTACGATTGCGTTTGAATTGTTTGATTATCCTCACACCGGCCAAAACATTTTTTATTGATAAAGTTATTCAAACGTATAAATTAGAAAACAAAATATTTTCTATATCTTTTGATAATGCTTCAAACAACACTCTTGCGATAGATAATTTGAAATTAAAATATAAACCAATATGTGAGGGTGTTTTTTTCATAGTCGATGTGTTGCGCACATCATAAACTTAGCCGTGCAAGACGGTTTAAAAACGATTGAAACAATTAAAGATTGTTTTAAAAGAATGTTACGTGATATTTTTAGTAACAACCAAAGATATACTAAATATCGCAAGTTTTGTAAAGACGCAAATACTAAATGTTTAGGTCCGAATTGGGACGTACCAACACGATGGAATTCCACATGTAACATGTTTGAAAAGGCTATTGAACAAAAAGAAAGTTTAATAGCCTTTCATAATAGTTTGGTAAGTCGGGGAAATGCAAATTCTTACCATCCATCGGGTTGGGCCATCATCGAAGAAGTAACAAAAATGCTTCAAGTTTTTAAAAATGCAACTACATGTCTTTCTGGAGTTTATTACCCAACGAGTCCGTTGGTACTACACCAAATTTATTTAATGACTTCAAAATTAAATGAATTGTCGTGTAGGGGTAGACCTTATTCCGATATGATACCCCCAATGAAAGAAAAACTTAAAAAATATTTTGAAGAAATGCCTCCCGTTATTACATGTGCCGCTGCTTTAAACCCTTGTTTAAATTGTCGGGGGTTGAAACTTTACTTGATAAAATTACTTTTAATTTGGATTTAGAAATTGATAAACCAATGTATAGTAAAACTTTAAAAGCGACTTTCAACAAACAATTACAACAAATGTATGATGTTTATTTATTAAAATACGGGGAAACATCACAAATCCATGATGCTTTAAGGCATGCGGCAAATGTCGAATGTTCGAATGATCAAATGTTTGATTTATATAATACTTTAAGGGATGAATGTAATAAACGTCAACGTGGTAACACTCCGAGTAGTGAACTCGGGAGGTATGGTCTTACAAACTTTTTATCGACCATGACTCCACATGAATTTAAAATTTTTGACTTGTTGGCTTGGTGGAAAGGTAAGGAAGATCAATTTCCCATCCTATCCACCATGGCCCGAGATTTACTAACCGTCCAAGCTTCTACGGTAGATTCGGAATCTGCTTTTTCTGTTAGTGGCAGGATTATATCAATAAGACGAACTCGACTCACTCCACAAGCAGTTGAAATGTCAATTTGCTTGAAAGATTATTTGGACGCCGCGGAAAGAGTACAAGACAAACGATCGCTTGAAGGAGAACTGGAATACGAAGCAGAATTATACGATGACGAGGTAGAGAGCGGATTGACACCAGGAATGACTGATGATGAAGCGGCATATGATGACTACCTTCGTAACAGTTCCGGTTCTGGTGGCGAGGAATAAACGTACAAGTATAATACGAACGAAGAAACGACTATGTTAAATGTTTAGTTTTAAATGTTTAAATTATTTAAATGTTACGAATTGTTAAAATGTTTAAATTGTTTATAAATGATATAAATTGTTTATAAATGTTATTAATTGTTAAAATGCTTAAATTGTTTATAAATGTTAATAAATAGTGTATATATATATATATATGTTTATAAATGTTATAAATTGTTTAATTGTTTAAATCGTTTAAATGTTTAAATTGTTTAAATCGTTTAAATGTTTAAATTGTTTAAATGTTTTAAATGTTTATAAATGTTATAAATTGTTTAAATTATATAAATTCTTTTAAATTATATAAATTATATAAAAATGTTATAAATATTTATGTTTTAATTAAAAGTTTAAAATTTCGTTTGAATATAACAAACAAACAAAAAAAACCGGTTTGGGCAGAACCGGTTTGGGCCCGAACCGGTTCCAAACCGGCCCAAACCGGTTTGATAGGTTTGGTTTTTATGGTTTTGAAACCGGTTTGAACCCGAACCGGTTTGGGGCCAAACCGGTTTTGACCGACTTTGACCAAACCAGTTTCGGTTTGGGACCCGAACCGGTTTGGGCCCCCAAACCGGTTTGTACACCTCTAGTTGGTATCAGAACGTGTGCACGAACTGAAATAACTAGTGTTTGGATCAGAAAGAAATGAGATGGGCTTTTAACATGTAAACCCTATAAAGTGCATAAAAATCTTTATTCATTTCATTCTGGTTTAACAGAAAATATAACGAAAATTATTTTTAATCGTTTTGACAATATGATAGAATTTGCATCAGGTTGATCATACGTTAAATGTATAATATTTATACATTCATATAGAAACATGTTATCATATATGTGACTGGTTATGTTATTCGTATGTAACAAAACACATACCCGTATGTGACGTATATTTATCAATATAATATTAATCGGTGAAATTCAAGCTTGGTGACCACTTTAAAATTAATGTGATTGGCTATCACATTAATTCCAAGCTTAGAACGCCAAATGTATATCCATTAAGGGAGTTTTGTTAAAATAAATTGAAGTAATAATATTTGTATAATTGGTTCTCAAATTAATTCAATAATTGTGTGTGTGAACATCATGAAACATCATTTGTACCATATGTTTTTGGCGGTGGTACGAAAATATAATAACACATAATCATCATTAATTTGTCTTGACAATTAATAATAAAGGTAATGTAAAAATATATATATCTTTCCTAAGACTCCTTTTTTAAAAACAACAAAGAGAGTATATAACAAAAAGAACTCTTGAACTCATTACTACATTGGTGATAGCTTATGATGTGTTGCCTATTGTTCATTATAGACATTTGAAAATTATTACATTCAAATGAAACCTTCTAAAGTCATATGATAACATGTAACGAAGTTTTGTTTGTATGTTAATTTTTTTATATGTTTTCACATCTGCGTCTATTAATAATTTATGCTTAGAGATACCAATATCAAAAACAGGCCATCAAATTAACAAAATCAGGAAGGGGATACATTGGGCTAGTTTTTGATGTTCAAATATAGACTAATACCAAACATGGTCCTTCATAATCATCCTAAGAAGTTTTATTTCATGGGTTTTATCTTTTTGTACACAATATTAAACTGTACATACTTTATTTTAAATTCTTTGATCTCTTTATGAATACTCAAGCTTCAACAAGCTACAACATGTTTCTTTTACAACACTCAATTGCATCATCAAACATTTCTTCAACCTCATACTTGAACTCGAATCCAATGCGCAATAGTTTTTTTATGAGACTCTAGGGACCATTATCTTTTCTATCCTCCGAATTTAAAAGACTATAAAACATGGTTAGCAGATTTGTTATTCGTTCCAATACAGGAAAGTCATAGACGATTTATAAGAGATAATGATATTAAACTTACTCAATATGTGGTATCTTATATTCCGATATTTGGTTGATAATAGCTTATACAAGACCTCAATTGGCACTTCAGTTTTCGAGCAAATATGTGACAACCCGAGTTTTCAGGTTAACACCGATCTCATTATTTAACCTCCCTCCGTTATTTTATTACTAATCAATCTTATTATTATTTAAGGATAATGATTATTAATATTACTACTATTATTATTATTATTAATATTATTATTCTTATTATAATTAATAAGTAGAGGGTGTGACAGATTGGTATGAGAGCCAACGGTTATAGCAAACTAAATTAAAAATTGCATCACATTTGCATTGCATTTAGACTATAGCCTGATGCCTTAGTTACACACATATAGACACGATTAGTTTGCTCGTAGACTTTGCTTGTTTGTTCGTTGGCTTTGTTTGTTTGCTTTATTTGCGGGATTCATTGACATTGCTCATTCTTGTGAGCAGTTCCTTGCAAAATGGCATCATCTTCTTCAGCGCCATCATCATCTTCTCGAGGCAAGAGGCCTATCTATTACGATCATATCCTTCCTCTGAGAACTCCTGCGTCTGGCCCTTACGTTATAATAATAACGAGAGACTCGATTACGACCAACCTTTTGCTTTACCCGTGTATCCACCGGTCCATAGGTGGGAATGTTACCCCCAGTACATAACTAATCTCATCCTAGAGAAGAATGTACCCCCACCTCCCGAGAACCGACCTCGTACTAGGCCTACTCCTGGTAGGGACCCTAATGCCCCTACATTACCACCACTTCCTTGCCCTCCAAAGCAGGCTATAGCTGCTTTGGCAGCCACAGTACATTTGCAGCGTAAGCGTGTGGCCGCACTCGAGAAGGAAAACGCGGAACTAAAGAAAACATCGGCTAGGACTGCGGAGAAACTCGAACGATTCGAGACCCGATTCGATAACTTCGTGGAATACCACAATGACCTAATAGATCGTTATAATGGACTGGTCGGGCGGGCCGAGAACACAGACCAGCGACTAGGAATTGTGGAATCCCAAGTCTTCGCTCAAAACGCAATGCCTGAACCAGAAGCAGCACCTGAAGAAGAAGAGGAAGAAGAACCATAGGAGGCACCTGAAGAAGGAGAAGAACCCGAGGAAGCACCAGAGGAAGAAGACCCTGAGGAAGAGCCAGAAGAAGAACCCGAGGAGCAGCCTGATGACGATGCGGAAAACAGCGACGGATCTGTTGACTCTTACTGACTTCCTCATTTATCCTTTTCTTTCATTAATTCTTTTATTCCATTGGACTTATTTCATTTCACACCTAGATGGGAAGGGTTGTTTCCCATCTGACTGATACTTTTGGATTTTAGTATTTGATTTGATTAATTGTATGCGTACCTACAATTTATTTAATCAAAAATTATTATTTGAACTTATTAGTTGTGTGTGCTAAATTCTTTTAATTACTTGTACTTAATGAAGTGGATATGTTGCATATTGCTTATTTTTGTATGTTGTGATTGTTAAGAATGTCTGGAACTGGCCGAGGACGCGGACGTGGTCGTGGTACCATTAACATGACCCCTGCCGAACTAGCAGCTTTAATCAACCAACACGTGGCTGATGCTCTCGCAAATCCGAACCTCAACCTGCACGCCACTCCAACCGGTAAGCAATACAAAATCTACCCCTGACGTTAACGTTCCGTCACCCTAGTTAAGTTGTAGCATCTATTCAAAAATTCTAAACGCCTGATTAAAACTTATTGCAGGACAAGGGGTATGCACGTTTAAGACTTTCATGGATTGTAAACCCAATCCATTCAATGGAGCAGAAGGAGCTGTGGGACTCCTACGCTGGTTCGAAAAGCTCGAATCAGTGTTCGAAATGTGCAACTGCTCGGTGGCAAATCGGGTTAAGTACGCCACTGGCACCCTGAACGGTGCTGCATTATCTTGGTGGAACGCTCAAGTCCAGATGTTGGGCGTTGAAATTGCAAATCAGACGACCTGGAATGACTTCAAGACCCTGATGAAAGAGGAGTACTGCCCTCGGAGTGAGGTGCAGAAACTTGAAGCTGAGTTTTGGAACCTGAAAATGACAGGCTCCGAAATCGAGGGGTACACCACTCGATCTCACGAGCTTGCTACCCTATGCCCTAACATGGTCGACCCCCCTTCACTAAGGATTGAGAGGTACTTGCATGGTATGTCACCCGAGATTCAGAGTATGGTCACTGCTTCCAAACCAGACACCATACAGGAGGCAATCAGGTTGGCCCATAGGCTGACTGACCAGGCCGTCATCCAAGGTAAACTGCCTCCACGAGGTTCGACCTCGACTCCTTCAGACAGTAACAACAGAGGAAATGGGAATCTGGTTCCACCAACAAGCAGAACAACTCTCAACCGCAACCTCAACAGTCACGGAAGTTTGACAACTATCGCTCATCTCATCAATCATCCTCATCCTCATCTCAACAGAGTGGTGGCTACTCTAGGACGTTACCTAAGTGTAACAGATGCAACTACCACCACAACGGGAACTGCAAAAAGAATACTTGTGAGCGGTGTGGTATATTTGGCCATGCTGCTAGAGATTGCAGGATGAATATGACATCCAGACAACCGGCCCAGAGGAATGAACAAAGAGGTTGTTATGAGTGTGGTCAGACCGGGCACATCAAGAGGTATTGCCCGAAACTGAGAAAGAACAATGGTGGCGGTAATGGTGCTGATAACCGCAATGGCAATGGCAGCGGAAACAACGATAAGAACGGTAATGGTGGAGCCAAGGGAAGAGCTTTCATCATTGGTTCAGGTGAGGCTCGTAATGATCCTTCTACTGTAACTGGTAAATTTCCTATCAATGGTTGCTTTGCTTCCGTACTATTTGATTCTGGTGCTGATAAGAGTTTCATTTCGCATAAGTTCAGTAAATTGCTAGATGATAATTCTGTAGCCCTAGATACCAATTATACAGTAGAAATAGCAGACGGTAAGATCATTGAGTCTTCACGTATATACAGAGATTGTAAGATTAGTCTATCTGGGCATGATTTCGATATTGACCTATTGTCTATTACACTCGGTAGTTTTGATGTCGTTGTCGGCATGGATTGGTTGTCTAAGAACCAAGCCGAAATCATTTGTCGTGAGAAACTTGTTCGACTACTTTTTCCTGATGGAAAGATACTCACCGTAGAAGGCGACAGGAGTGGTGCAGTAGTGGGCATCATTTCATACATGAAAGCTCAGGATTGGCCGGCACCAAAAACGCCTACTGAAGTGCGACAATTCCTTGGTTTGGCAGGTTATTACAGACGATTTATCGAGGGATTCTCAAAGTTAGCCCAACCTCTAACTGCCCTAACCCATAAGGGAACATACTACAAATGGGGCAGCCAAGAGGAATCAGCATTTCAGACACTTAAGGACAAGCTCTGCAGTGCACCGATCCTAGCCTTGCCAGAAGGAACATATGACTTTGTTGTTTATTGTGACGCATCCATCTAGGGTTTGGGATGTGTGTTGATGCAACACAACAATGTCATTGCTTATGCGTCTAGACAACTTAAAGTACACGATAAGAACTACACAACGCATGATCTGGAACTAGGAGCTGTAGTGTTTGCTTTGAAGATTTGGAGGCACTACCTCTATGGAACTAAGTGCACGATCTATACAGACCACAAGAGCCTCCAGCACATATATGAAAAAAAAGAGCTGAATATGCGGCAACGACGATGGCTAGAACTACTCAATGATTACGGCTGTGCCATCAAGTATCACCCGGGTAAAGCCAATGTGGTAGCCGACGCCCTCAGTTGAAAAGAGACCCCTAAACCTCGTCGAGTACGCGCACTACAATTAACCATTCACTCCAACCTGCCAGAACAGATCAAGGCTGCCCAGTCTGAGGCCTTGAAAGTTGAGAACCTAAAAGCAAAATCCATGTGGGGTATGGAGAAACAATTAGAGATCAAGATGGATGAAATCCGTTATTTCATGGAACGGATCTGGGTACCACAATACGGGAATTTACGAGAACTGGTAATGGATGAAGCTCATAAGTCACGCTACTCAATTCATCCGGGTTCAGATAAAATGTACCATGATCTGAAAGAGTGTTATTGGTGGCCTAACATGAAAGCTGAGATTGCCACCTATGTAAGCAAATGTTTAACTTGCTCTAAAGTTAAGGTGGAATATCAGAGACCATCCGGTTTACTTCAGCAACCAGAACTTCCAGTGTGGAAGTGGGAGCAGATCTCAATGGACTTTGTTACAAAGTTACCTAGGACCCCCAACGGATGCGATACCATTTGGGTTATAATAGATCGTTTAACAAAATCCGCTCACTTTCTAGCAATCCGAGAGACTGATCGGATGGATAAGTTAACACGAATTTATTTAAGAGAAATAGTCTCCCGACATGGTGTACCGGTGTTTATCATATCTGATCGTGACACTCGATTTACTTCTCACTTCTGGCGATCTTTACAACGAGCATTGGGAACACGGTTGGACATGAGCACTGCGTACCATCCGCAAACCGATGGTCAGAGTGAGCGTACGATTCAGACGTTAGAAGATATGTTGCGTGCCTGTGTGATTGATTTTGGCAGTAATTGGGAAACTCATTTACCACTCGTTGAGTTCTCCTATAATAACAGTTATCACACCTCAATCAAAGCTGCACCATTTGAGGCACTATATGGGCGTAAGTGCCGGTCACCTATTTGTTGGGCAGAAGTTGGAGAAAGCCAACTGACAGGTCCCGAGCTTGTGCACGAGACGACTGAGAAGATCGTGCAGATACGTAACCGAATGGCAGCGGCACGTGATCGACAAAAGAGTTACGCCGACAAGCGTCGTAAACCATTGGAATTTCAGATTGGTGATAAAGTACTCCTAAAAGTCTCACCCTGGAAGGGAGTGATACCCTTTGGAAAGCGTGGCAAACTAAACCCCAGATACATTGGACCGTTTGAGATTGTCAAACGGGTTGGTCCAGTAGCCTACCAGCTGAATTTACCGGAAGAGCTAAGTGGAATACATAATGTGTTTCACGTGTCTAATCTGAGAAAGTGTTTATCTGATGACTCACTCGTCGTTCCATTAGAGGAACTGGAGATTGATAAACAGCTTCGTTTCATTGAAGAACTAGTTGAGATTGATCGAGAAGTCAAAACCCTAAGGCGTAGCAAGATTCCAATTGTGCGCGTTAGGTGGGACTCAAAGCGTGGCCCGGAGTTTACCTGGGAACGCGAGGATCAAATGAGGAAGAAATACCCGCAATTGTTCAAGGATCAAGCATCAACTTCTTAAGGTATTAATTCAAGATATCTCTCCTTTCAATTTCGAGAGGAAATTCCCTTCAACAGGGGATAATGTGACAACCCGAGTTTTCAGGTTAACACCGATCTCATTATTTAACCTCCCTCCGTTATTTTATTACTAATCAATCTTATTATTATTTAAGGATAATGATTATTAATATTACTACTATTATTATTATTAATATTATTATTCTTATTATAATTAATAAGTAGAGGGTTTAAATTGTAATTTAACTAAACTCGAGGGATTAATTAATTCATAGTTGAGGGACCAAAGTGCAATTTATCAAAATTCCAATTCATATAACAGTTTCATGTCGCGGCCCCTCACTCAAAACCCTAATCACCGAGAGACCTCCTTCCGCCGCTTGTTGCCCTTGCCGTCGCCACCGTACGCCGCCGTTAGCCACCGTCGGTTGCCGTCGCACCACCGAATCAACCTGTTTTGTCGCCGTTAGCCGTCATTTTGTCACCGTCGTCTCGGCGTTTACTCAATTCGTAAGTAACTTATCATCGTAAACTTCGTTTCGTTTTGTTCTATTTTCGTCTTTGGTTCGGTTGAATCGGGTTCCTTCGTGGTTTCGTACGCGACTGTTGCGTGCATATATATGCGTATGTATATGCTTGCATATATGCATATGTATGTATGTAGCCGTGTATATATATGTTTATATATGCGTGTATGTGTGTTTTGCAGCGCGAATATATATATGTATGCATGTGCAGCCCGTGAACGTATATGTATGTATGTGTGTGAATGTGCAGTATGTGTACTGTGTAATGTGTATATATATGTGTGCTATGTATGTTGTGTGTGTGTTAATGTTGCAATAAGCAAAACACAGCAGCCAAGGCTGCTGTGTACGATGGCAATTTATATATATACATATATATTGTGTGTGTTGATTGTATATATAGTGTATGGGTGAAGTGTGTGTGTGTACACATTGGTATGTATATATATAATTGTGGAGGTTTGTTGTTAGTATATATATATATATATATAATATATATATATATATATATATATATATATATATATATAGTATGTGTATGTAATCATTGTATGTAATGGTTGCGTATATATATTGTACACGGTGGTATCAATGGCTGCGTTTGTGACGTGTATGATTGTGTGTGTATTCAAGGGTTTAAATGTACTCGTATGTGTGTGTGTCGCACGTTAGACCCGAACCAACCGAATACATCTATTTTTGTCGAACACATTTTAAAGGCTTAATTATAACTAATTATAGGTGTTTGTCCGCTCGTTGTTCGCATCCTTAGAAGCCCTTCTGTTCATTTTATTTTCATCACGTTTGAGGTGAGTTCTCAGCCCCATTTTACCTATTTTCTTTGGGGTGAAAGAAACGTGTGTTCTAAACGTATTTTCAACTGATCAGTATTACTTTAATATCACTTGTTTACTAGTGTGACACCATGCTTAAGTCCTCTCTTTCGAACCGTTAATATATGTACTCTAGCGAGGTAATTCTGAGTAGATCTACTGGGTTTGACAAACCCCACCCGGGCTAGTCGCGCTAGCACAACGTTCGTCAAACGGGTGTTTAATTGACCTAATTCTGTTGCTGTGACCGGTGTTCATAGCCGAGGCATTCTTTACGTTGTCAGCGTCGGTTGTGAACTTCATACACTTAGTAACTTGTTGAGTAGACTAGCTATCTACTGATATTATTTTGATTACTGTATCAGTTTACTGTTATGTTCATTTATCAAAACCTGTGAACTCACCAACCTTGTGTTGACACTTTAGCATGTTTCTTTCAGGTTCACAAGACGCGCACGCTTAGGAGCATTTCGACCATGCATTATTATCCACTTGATTTAGTTAACGTTTTTCAATAAGTTTCGTTTATTCGGTTTGCGCGTGTTGCGCCATTCAAACGATTAAGATCTATTATGCTTCCGCAACTTTTGTCACGTTTACGTTAATAACTCAGTTTTTGGTATTATCAAACTTTAAAAAAATGAATTATGTTTTATAATTAAAGTATTGTTTGGTGTAACTAGTGGCTGAGATCCTGAAAGTCACACGCCTAACGGTAATACCCCGTTTGTGGAATTTGAGGGTGTGACAAAATATACCTTCCTTTAGCATTTGGGTGCTCAAAATGAAGGATGTGTGCACTTGCCACATCATCAACATGTACAAAAGGCGTTCTTTGTAGCATCGCATATGTGTGAGTGTCACCTGAAATTTAATGGTTAAATTGGGTTACATTGAGCAATCTATAATTAAAGAACTTTTCTAAATAATCCAAATAGTTTACCCAATCCAAGTCTTTACATATTTAACTAATTCATATAAGTGTATACAAATATAAAAATTGATAATGGTGTAGTAGTAATACTAATAATAACAACAGCAACAACGACGACAACTCACCAAATATCATAGCCATCACATCACACACAGATTGTGGGCATTGAGGGCTGAGGAATGGACCATGAATAAACGCGGGAAAGACAGTCGCAACATCTAACCCTTCATTCTCACAAAATTCAAGGATTGTTTTCTCAGTCAATGTCTTTGAAATATAATACCAGGCTTTAAACTTCATATGGGTGCTAATATAATCAACATCACTCCAAGAGTCCTCGTCTAGGACCTCAGCGTGTTTTTTTCCCAATGAGCAAAACAGCCGCCACACTAGAAGTGTACACAACCTTTTTTATTGTCTTCGAAACAATACATGCTTGTAAAATGGCCAAACTTCCCTTTATAGTTTTTTCGGTTAACATTTCTACACTGCCATTGCTCCCAAAATTCATCGGGTGTGCAACATGAAAAACACCAATGCAACCTTTAATTTGTACCTCAAAGGTCTTCAGTTTGCTTAAGTCCGCATCGAAAATTTTAAGCCTCTCTGATGCCTGTGGTAGGTTTGTGAGGTAGCTCACGTCTTTCTTTAAGCCTAGCAATCATAATGTTTTAACTTAGATTTTCTTAAGTAATGTTGGATTTAAAAATAAATAAATTTATCGTCATAGAGGTTTTGGTATGTTTCTCAAATAAGTCTGATCATAAATATTATTATTTTAAAAAGTAAATTCTTGTTAAAAAACTATATTTAAAAGATGAGACAACTTTGATTTTGAAATAAAAATGTTGCTTTCATATAATAAAATTTAGCTATAGAATAGAGAACTTCGATTAGAAAAATAAAAAACTTATTTTTACGCAATGTATTATGTCTACCGCTCAAACGCTCAACTAAAAAGTAGTACACATGCGTTCAGAGGTGTAAATGAATATTTAAGTACATATACAAACGTATACGATGTCTTATATACAAATACTAATAAAAAAAAGATTTCTTTTGACATTTGTCATCTTCTTAAACCATCTTTTTTACTTTTGTTATTCTTTTAAATATTTTTATTTTATTTTCCCTCCAAAAGGGTATTAAGTAATTTAAACTTTCAAATAATTTCTCTTCTTTCATAAAAATTAATTTGGTGAATATATACATTTTTTTCTCTCATCTATATTTTTTTAAATCAAACTATGTTTTTAAAAATAATTTTTATTAAGAAAACTAAAATTCATATATTTTCTAAAACATTGAACCTTTTGAAATAAAACATTTTAAATCAATCCCTTTTTAAAAATAATTATAAAAAATATGAAATTTTCTAAAAGTAGTTTTATTAAAACAAGCAGAATAATTAGAAAAATTGAGTTTTTAATAAACAATAAATTTTTAAAAGAAAATCTTAAAACAAATATTTAAAAATAAAACTTTATAGATAAAAGAGTTAAAAATAGTATAATTGTTTTATCTCCTGAACAAGTACGTATATATAACTTTATACATATTTGATATTAAAATATCGTACTGTAACTATTCGTATTTATTACTAACTATAATCCATTTAATAAATGAGTTTCTAGATTATCCATTTATCTATACATCTATCTATCTATCTATTTATAATCTATCTATTGATTATTTACTTGAAATAGTTATTTATATGCAATTATAATCATATTTTATCTTCAAACATGGTTTTATAATTAAAAAATTTATATTACTAATTATTTATTATTTTATTTATTCAACTCGTGTAATACACGGGATACTTACTTAGTACGGTTATATATGCAACTCTTTAATGGAAAAAATCAAAATCAAATCAAGATTGAGGTACATTTAAGCAACCATTAAAACTATTCCATCGGTTTCAAGCTACCTTAAAAGTTAGTAATGCAAATTCTTCCTCTTATAAGTCAACAATTAATTATTAGAAATCTATATATGTGTAGGGCCACTACATTTACAAATATACAACAGTATATCAGTTAACCCTTTATTTTTTGTGAAACAATGTTTTTAAACAACACCTTCCACCCCTTGTTAAGCACTTATATGTGTAGGGCCACTACATTTACAAATATACAACTAACATCTAGCAACCAAAGCTGGCACCATATATGTGTTTATTAGTTTATTTATGTGTTATTATTGAGGTTTCGATTTTACTTAATTACATGACTTTTTATTTGAGTTTCTTTGATTTGGGTTTCTTTTTCGGTTGACTTACGTTTGTGTGTGTCCGTGTGTGTGCCTATTGATTCGATTAGTTGTAATATGTTTGTGTGTGCTAATGATCCACGAGGCTAAAAACAGACAATTAAAAAGAAACAAAAAAAAGAAAAGATGAAAATATAACCTAAATGAGAATGAGATCTAACCGTAGTATTTACAGAATATCCGTCTTCGAGCAACCTCTTGATAATACAGGATGCTAAAAAAACCCTGTTCCTCCGGTTACACAAATGCATCCTTTCACCGTCTCCATCTTCAATTATTGCTCCGTTTTGATCTCGTGTTTTATGCATATGTTTGAACGCTAGACTTGAGGAGCTTGTTGTTTATATGTGATCTTAGAGGATTCGACGGGTCATATGATAACTCACAGATGACATGGTTTTAAATTTCACTTGACATCTGTCGTATGCCCGTATGATGACTAATACATGTTTGACTTGTAATTCAAAGAACACCACAAGTGTCAAGAAGTCAACTGTAATTGATTGGGGCTTTATTGATATCAAACAGGTGCACCTAGATCGACGGCCTACGTGCTTTGCAATTTTCAATTGCATGAAGTGATTTTTCTTTTCTTGCTTTTTTTTCTATAAGGGTCATGTCGCTACTAGAAAAAAAAAACAGGGGAAAGGGTATATTTTTTTATTTGTTTTCAGAAATCATCATATACTAGGGATGTGTTAGGTAAAAAAAATGTTTGAATGGTTTAGATAAAAAAATATATGATAATTTGAAGAAAATATATGGATGCACCTTTTAAAAGCATTGTGATTAATGTTAGAATTTTACATATGTCACTTTTGGTAGTCTCTAATCGTCATTAAAATGTTACATCATAATGATTCATAACATAATATTTTAATGGTTGAGATGTAATTTTAAGTCTGAATAGTTAATGGTTAATATCATAATGAATATATCTTAATCATTCAAAATTAAGATTAACTTTTAATTATTAATAGACTACCAAACAAACATATTAGATTCTATTTATAGCTCCCTCAAGTTTAACCAAAGTTGCATTTACATCTTCTTTTACTTTTGTGTTTCTTGTCTTATATTATATCATACTTTGATATTAATTTATATATATATATATTATATATATATATATATATATATATATATATATATATATATATATTAAACATTTAATAAAAGTGTATAAAATATTTATTACAACTTAACTTATATCACTAACATCTTAATGACTTTAAGATGCCAATATTGAAGTTTATTAGTACCCCTAAGTTTACTTTTATCATAACTAATGATGTAAATAACTCTTAAATATATACGTGCACACATCATTCTTCATTTTCAAAATTATCTATTATTAATAGTATTTTTAAACTAAGCCAAAAGTTTTGACCGGTAAATCAAAATAGTTAATGTGAGATGCCCTTAAAAAAAGTTAATGTGAGATAAATTAACTTTTTCTCTAAAAGAAGACAAATAAATACCCTAATACAAAAAATAAATAAAGGCATATTGATATGTTAAAACACCATTTCATTCCTAGTACAACTTTGTTGCTTGTATTATAACATTTGCCCATTTTGAAAAATAAAAATCTAAACCCGAATCCGTTTGGGACAATTTTAGAAAATCAAATACATTAGTTAGCAATTTAATTTATTTTAATCCTTCAAAAAAAGTAATAATACTATTTATTCAACTTCCATTTATTAAATCAATTCATGGTAAGTTCATGATTTATAGAATAAAATTTTATAAATTCATGAAGTTTATTTGTCATTTATGAGTTTAAATTATAAAACTAAAATAAAATATTAAAATACAAAAAACATTATTTTTATAAATATGTAAGGTCTATAAAAGGTTATTAATATTTATAAGATTTTAAATATTCAATTAAAATAAATAATCAAATTACAAGTTCTTATTAGATTTATAAAGTCTATAAGTATTTAATAAAAAAGAAGTTGTTAAATTAAAATTAGAGTTTTAATAAATTTAAAGTTTAAATTGTAATTATTTTTTTTATTTATTTAAATTATTTAATTTTATATTTATTTCAAATTTCAATCGTAACTCCCTTTTAAAAGAATTATAACTCACCATTAACACCATTCATAACCTACTCCTAACCTCAATTATAAAAGCAAGCTTTAAACCTTACTTTTCATTTGCTCATTCTTTAAAAATCCCACTCTCATATCTTTTTTTCATCCATTTGTTATATTCAAATTTGAAAAATTTTATTTTACAAAAAATTTCAAGAATTCTTAATACTAAGATAATCTTTTATTGCTTTTATATTATACATTTCAATCATCCTAACATTCAATTGTTCTCATGACTTTATGTTTTATACTATTATTCTTTCTTCTACCAAATCTCTTTTTGTTTTAATTATTATCATTTGATAATTAACATTTTAATAATCACTAACCTTATAACAATCACTAACATTCCTAAATTAAGCTAACAACACACTAACATAAACAAAGAATCTCATTTGCATATGGACGACTATGCTGCCGTATTCGGTTATTCTACAAGATTATTTTTCTAAATGATGGCTATGTCAAAGTCTTTGAATATTTTTATAACTCGAATGAATACTAATATACCATATATTGACATAATAATTTGTTCTAACCCGTTTCATGCTTTAACGATTTTAAAAGTGCACATAAGTGCCTTACTACAATTCTGGCAGAATATAATCTTACTTCAACCAATCATAACTTGATCATAACAAACTAAATTTGAGTAAACTCATACTCCAATGTTAATTTCATTGAATTACATTTTCAACGACAGTTTATACGTCTTCAAACTCAATCGCACGACTCAACAATAGTCTTCACAAGATAAGCGCATTTTAGCACGTTTTGTCTTGTGCTGCTTGTTTGACCTATTTATGGATATTTTCATAAAAATGTTGCTGAATGAAAGTTGTCTGGGAGACTTTGAACTAGTCAAATGTAAACTTTTATAATTTTATAAATCCGATTGCTATTTTAAAAACCTGTTCAAACACGTACCAAACATTCTGTCCAGAATCTAAAATTGGTACAATAATCGTTTATCAATCTACCTTTCGCTTATTAGCATTCCTAAGCATCCTAATTTCTTGTAATGTATTCCAAACTCAAGTTGTTGTTTATTTTTATCATTTAGGACATCACCTTTGACTCTTGAACATCCAAGCTTTCTTATGTACACTACTACCATCATTATACCATGTGAGTTCTTCATGCCCCTTTTTACTTTATTTTCACATCTTTTGGGGTGAAACATGTTAACCTTATAAACTTACACTTGTAAACATTTTGATACTTGTAAATGCACATGCAATTCATCTTTACCTTTTTGTCATGGTTATTGGTATTATTGTGAGTGTTATATGAGATACATTATATGTTGACAATCAGTAACTATTGCTAGCCTGACAACGTCATAGATCTATGAGCATGACAATCCTATTTGGTGCTAAAGCCGATATATTGTTGGCTCCTGATGACGTATGACTTGTTCATCATGGGACCAAGTACACTTAGCCAATTGTATAAACTTATAATCAGTCGAGGTTTGATTGTAGCTACATGTGTTCTATAAACTTGCATAATTCATAACTATTGACATGAATTGCTACTTGTAAATCTTTTTATATTTGTATGTATATTTAACCCATGGGAACTCACCAACTTTCAAAGTTGACCTTTTATTTTTTAAACATGTTTTAGGATTGCTATTTGATAACCTCTTCTTGCTCATATAGGACATGGACTTAGTTTAATTAAATATCTTATGTTGTTGCTTATATATTTGTTGTATTTTAAAGACTTAATTGTCAAGTATTGTACAATGGAAAATGGTATTTAATATTATTCCAACTTATTTAGTTTCACGTGCTATGAACAATCGTTTCACATTCGTCCGCTCCGATGATTCCGCTGTCAGTCGGGGTGTGACATGTATTCTTGCGTTCATATGGCATCAAGCCATTAACCCCTTTGAAAGTTATTTTCGAACATGAAAATTTTAAAATAAAATCACAGTCATAACAAGGTGCTTAAGGTGAGGATAATTATTTAATTATCAATTGCTTTTAAAAGCAATTTTTGTTTTACACAACTATAGTTGTGAAATATCGAATAATAATAATAATAATAATATAATAATAATAATAATAATAATAATAATAATAATAATAATAATAATAATAATAATAATAATAATAATATAATAATAATAATCTTTCTTCTACTAGACAACTCGGAAACCAATTTTGTGTGTAAATATATATTTGTATGTATTTATCCATGAATTAAAGAAATAATCAATGGTGGCCATCTTATATATATTGTGAGATACATATATATATATATATATATATCAACATTAAAATAAACAAAGCACTCATTTAAGTCAACTACTATCATCTTGAATTAAACCGTCATATACCAAACCTCCTGATGAATTGCCATAATCATCGAAACGAACTCCAAGCATTCCTTCGATATATGCATCTTATGACTCTCGCAATTTCAATCGCAACTCACCGCAATATCGTTTCATTCTCATGTTCTGTTCTTGTTTATTTTCAATCTCATTGCCGGGGATCCATAGCTACGATGGTACCGATCACACCAACCACTTCATTCAGCCAACGTTATGTGATCATCTGAGCCAGCACACAAACATTGTTATCACCGATCAACTCTTCCAATAAGACTTTTTCGAGATTCACACGGGCAGAAAAAGGATCGAATCATTACAACGACGATTCAACCGGAAGAGCATTCGCATTAATCGGTTTCATTACTCAAAGTCTAGGTAACGTCATCGACCTCCGTTACGTTTCGATTGTTTTTTTTCTTCTTTTTTTGTGATTGTTAAATTGTTTCGATGAAGCACGGTTAATTGGGCAAGATTGATACTCACATAAACTTGAAGTTAAAGAATGATATATTGGGATTTTTTTTTGTGAAGTACATCATTGAAATGGTCTTCTGTAGTTTATGAAAGGCTAAATAATACAGAGTAATGGAGGTGAAGATGACATGATGCTCCTGCATAGTATCAAACACATACATGCATCTAAATTAATTAATTCCATTTTGTTTATTTTGCGTCATTCTAGAATCAACTTAATAAATCAAATTATTAAAATATTCATTATTATTTTACGTAGTAAACTGATAACATTAAATAAATGATTTTAACTATTTCAACATCTAAATAAAGGATTTTCTTTATAACTAAGTGTTCTTTTAAAAACTCATGTGAACCCAATGTACGTTAATATAAAATTCAATGTACATTTAAATTTCTAGTAAGTAAAGATCATATAAAACATAATGTGGAGTACTATAGACACAAAATTAAAAACTAACGAAGCATACACCTAATGCAATTTCAATAATCTAATTGTGAAATGTTATTAATATGTAGATTAAGTAAGGACGTCGTCAAGTGGTGTGCTTAGCTTCATATAAGCTAAGCTAAGATACGGATTCCGACCATTCCTCTCTCGTAGCATGAATACCTCTCGTTCGTGATCTCTATTTTTAATTTTAGGACTTGATATGCAATTATTGAAATCTATATTATTGTTACAAGTAATAAATCGTATAGTTCACATCGTATGCATGCGATAGGATCTATTCGCTTTGTATTCTTTGTCGCATGCTCCATAAAGTATTGATTATTGGTATGGCAAGTAACATTGATTAGAGTAACTTATTGTATACTTTTGACTTGCTTATATTGTATTATTGACCTCTATACCCGAGCACATCCACCTATGGGGGCATAGGGCGTCGTTATGGCACAAGTGACTTGCTCTATCTGTGGCAGAGCGATTAGACCACATCGTCTCTACATTATAACTATGTGCTAAGTTGTTGCACTTATTGATTAGTGTTAAAGGAGGCGTATGGATCGATCCTAGGATATCATTGTTATTGTTACTTGTGAGATGGTTAGGTGTGTGTGCTCACATTCCTATCTCACGTATTGGTGCATTAGAACTGCAACTAATGTACATATTGTTAATTGTTTATTGTTATCGGCTCATATAGGTATTCCTTTCTAGATGATCATTATTATTTGATTTCTACTTGATCATCTTACCGTTATCGTTATTGATCATTGTATTGCTATTGTTTACTTCCGTTACTGAACATTCTTTGGCTCGGCCGTGTTTTCTTTTGTTGGTTTCTCTTATGTTTATAACAGGTGCTCAAGGGGCTCAAGGGAACGAGTGAAGAGAGTTAACTCAAGAGTTAGGATGAGAACATTTGGATTAATAAAACTGAATAGTATTTTAAATTTTAAGACTTTATTTCAATTAGTTGGACCTATGTAAGAATTGAATGTTTTTTTTTGTACTTCAATTTTATTATTTGTGAAACTCTGATTACTGTTTGTGTGACACGTCAACCCTACTCGGGTTGAGGTGTTACAAGTTGTGTGTTCCTAAGACTTTTAACTATGAACACTACAGAAACAATAAAAGGGCACACCGATACTTATTACATAATACCAAAATTTTAGTGTTCAAACAACAAAAATCCAATACGTTTATTATTTGTCACCTAAAGCAAACACATTATATAAAACATACTTTATGCGCATAAAACACAAACTTTCATAATCTACAATATATTGTTTCGTTTACAAGAATCAATTGCATCATCAAACATTTCTTCAATCCCGTACTTGAAGTGGAATCCGGTATGCAATAGTTTCTCTGATGAGACTTTAGGGTACATAATCTTCTTGACATCTTGGGTCTTCAAAAAGCTATAGAAAAACACGGTTAGGATAATTTCGAAAATTTTTAGATGATATATAAGAAGTAACATTATTAAAACTTACTCGATATTTGGTATTTTATATTCTGGATATTTGTTTAATAATAGTTTGTAGAGTTCCTCAATTGATACTTCAGTTTGCGAGCAAATATACCTCCCTTTTGCATTTGGATGCTCAAAGAGATGAACGTGCGCGCTAGCCACATCATCAACATGCACAAAGGGAGCTCTCACTAGCATTGCATACAAGTGAGTATCACCTGAAATTTATTTATCACACTGTCAAAGATTATATATTAACTTAGAGTTTCTACGAATATGCAAACGAAAACTCTTTATAAAACGAAGAAAAAAAGTTAGATTCCAATAAAATAAAACAAATTATATATTAGCTTAGATGAGTTGTTAACTTGTTATCAGTGTGTACTTTTATAAAATGTTAAATGTTTATATAATTGTTGAATAGTTCACTCATATTAACCCGATACAAATAACAAATGACTTGATTTGAAATTTATGTGATCAAATTATCCAAATGTTTTAAATCTAAATATTTAATTATATTAACCAAACTCACAATAGTGGAAGTTTGGGAAATTTGAATTAGCTCAAACTGCTTATTTTAAGTTCTATATCTAAAGACTAAAGTAACAGCTCCAATCATTTAAGATTTAGTTTTGTTATTAAGATAATATCGTAGAAAAGAAAAACTCGCTCAAGTGTCAATCTATTTTTGATATACTCAACCTAATTTTGATATACTAAAGTTTCAAAATTGTAAAACAAAAACTCTAAATAATCATCAAACTATGTTCTCTATATTATTTATGCATATGTATATTTATAACTATATATAACATATTATATATGTTATTTAGTTACTTTATCATAATTATATACAATATTATTATTATGAAATACATATGTTATATTAAATAAAAATAACTCTATTCATATAAATAATAGACTCTTTTATACTCACCAGCTTATAATTCAAATCGTATATATTAAGCTCTGGTTCTAGCTAAAACTCAGGATCATTTATTAAGCAAGCTTCAACTATGCTCAGTTTTATTTAAGTTTATTTAAGCATGATTCGGTTCAATCTTTTAACAAACCGATCTCGAGTAGCCACGAGCAACTTGGTTTGTTTACACCCCTCCAAGTACCCATCCGAAACCTCATAGAAAACTATTTTACAAATCTTCTTACAAATTTCGACATATAAAAATACTAATAACTCACCAAAGATCATGGCCATTACGTTGCGCACAGATTTAGGGCATTCAGGGCCAAGAAACGGACCGTGAATAAACGTGGGATGGATCGTTACGACATCTAATCCTTTTATCGAACTGAATTCGAGGATTGCTTTTTCGGTCAGTGTCTTTGAAATATGATAACAGGCTCCAAATTCCATATGAGTGCGAATGTAATCAACATCGCTCCAAGATTCCTCACCTACAATCTTGGTATGTTTTGTCTCATTAAGCATAACCGCAGATACACTAGACGTGTACACAACTTTCTTTACTGTCTTTGAATCAACACACGCTTGCAAAATACCCAAAGCACACTTAACCGATTTTTCAGTACACACTTCCACACTATCGTTGCTCTCAGTTGGATGTGCAACATGAAAGACGCCAACACAAGCTTTTATTGGTGCCTCAAAGGACTCTGGCTTGTTTATATCAGCATCAAAAACTTAAGCTTCTCCGTCGCCCGAGGTAACTTTACAAGGTAGCTTACGTCTTTCTTTGAGTCTAACAAGCGTAAACTTTTCAGATTAACCGTTTAAAATATGAAAAAATAATGCTATGCCACAAAGACAGAGATCTAACTGCGATAACATAATAAAACACATATACCTGGATGCGATCTAATGGTAGTAATTCTGGTGTAAAATGCGGGACACAACAAAATGAAAGGCAATGTCAGAAGAGGTACGTCGAACCTCGATATACAACACAAGATGACTATTCTAAGTGTTTTGCTTTCTTTAATTTTCTTTGATAGCTAACAACTTATACTTTTGGTATAGACTGCTAGGTTGGAACGAAAGCCTATAATCAAGATCAGTGAGCTCAATACTTCTAGTACTGGAAGATGTTTTGTTTCTCGTTCTTCATAGAGGTATGCAACTATATCATATAGATTTTTATTATACTTTCAACGTATTACCAACGACTTTTTAGTGTTTGTAGCAACTTAAAGATAGATTGAAAATTATATTCAAACAACAATACTGGCCAACACTCATTCCCCTATCCCTTTTCCTACTTGGTCCCGATTAGGATTTGTACATAACATTATTATTGTATTTAATTTTATTCGATTAAAATTCTAGATTTACCTTAACCCAATTTTTTTATTTATGCAAAACTCAACTTTAAGTATCTTAGTCTCACAAAACAAATGTATATCTTCATAAAAGGATTTATTTAAGTAATAACATCGTATATGATCCAAAGATTTTCCATACACGCTTAATATAGGCATTATACAATCTTTGATATTCTACAGTATATTATTTCGCTTACAACAGTTAATTGCATCATCATACATTTCTTCAAGCCCATAATTGAATTGGAATCCAGTGTCTAGTAATTTTTTTGAAGACACTCCAGGAAACTTCAGTTTCTCGTCTTCCTTCAACAAGCTTTTTTCCAACAACATAAAAAAAGTAGAGTTTTGTCAATGAAAAAATATTAGAGCTTTGTCAACGAATATGAATTATTTACAATAAATGACAATATTAAAACTTACTTGATATCCGGTAGTTTATACTCTGGATATCTTGATGATAATAGTCGATGCAACTCCGTGATTGTGACTCCTATTCTCGAACAAATATACCTTCCTTTCGCATTTGGATGCTCAAAAAGATGAATATGTGCCCTCGCCACATCATCAACATGCACATAGTCCGTTTTCATAAGCATATTGTACAAGGCGCTGTCACCTGACAGATATTTTGAGTTTTATTACCTTTTAGAGTTACGAGAATGTAGTAAAAGAATCATCAATTAATTTAAAATATATAAACATACATAGATACTAGTAACTCACCAAAGATCATTGCCAATGACACATGCACGGAGCCGGGGCAACTTGGGCATACAAATGGACCATGGATATATGTTGGAAGGACTGTCACAACATCTAATCCAATATTCTCACCAAACTCTAGGGTTGCCTTCTCGGTCAATGTTTTCGAAACAAAATATGGGGATCCAAAATCCTTAAAATGAGCGTGGATAAAATCAATGTCACTCCATGACGTCTCATCTAAGATCTCTGTGTGCTTTTTTCCGTTAAACACGACTGTTGATGCACTAGATGTGTACACAACTTTCTTTACAGTGTTCGAATCAACACATGCTTGTAAAATACTCAAGCTGCCCTTGATTGCCTTTTCGATTTGCACTTCTTCGGGTTCTTTGCCTTCAAAATCAATTAGATGCGCAACATGAAAGACACCAATGCATCCTTTGATTGGTGTATTAAAGGTCTCTGGTCTGCTTAGATTTGCTTCAAAAATTTTAAGCCGCTCAGATGCTCCCGGCAGATTGGTGAGAAAGCTCACATCTTTCCTTATGCCTAGCAATCATAATTTATTCATATTTAAGCATGCATTAATAAACTATTTAAATAGACTTTTATTTTAAATCGAACTATGGCTTTATTTTCATGAGTCGACTAAAATTCTTTATTATACAGTACATTCTTGTGGGTTTTGCTTGAACCTAGTTTAATTTTAAACAAACTAGACACAAATCAGGAATTTAAAATTTAGATAAAGGTACATTTTTATTGACAATAGATGTGTGCATTTCACATGCATCATAGAATTTATCAATATCAATATCAATCAAGCGGAAATATTTAAGAAAAGAAACTTAAATAAGATAAATTAAATAAAAAGTTCTAGACTTACATGAATAAATTCAATTCCTATTAGTTTTTAAATTCGTCCAGTTTTCTAACAATAACTTTTTACTGTTAAATACCATCTAAACCTGCATTTATAGGGATTCGAACGCTCACTGCATTTAGTTTTTGATCCCATTTGCGTATAGTATCTTGTTAGTTTTGCCTTCGTCAAAGAATTCTTATTTAAATAACAAAAAGCAAAAGAACGATTAAAAAACAAGTTGTAGTCGGAAGTTAAATAAAACCTGAGTTAGATCTGACAGTGGTGTTTACGCTATATCCTTCTTCAAGCAACCTCTTAATCATCCATGATGCTAAAAACCCCGTTCCTCCGGTTACACAACCCTTCCTTTCTCCATATATCTTTTGTTTTTTGTTGGTTTGGTTTTGATGTTGGATATAAAAGAAATTTATGTGAATGATGAGTTGGTGAAGATTACGATGTTTCAGCTAGAATTTGACACTTAAGTACGTACACCTTTACCATGTGATCGCAAGCGGTCCACGTCACCACGTGAAATGATGTCGTATTCACTTTTTGGTTAGACACATTCCATTTTTTAGGTAAAGCCATTCTTTATAACTTTATATGTGGGCAAAAAGAAAAAAAAAAAACAACTTAAAGCCAGGAGATACCATAAAAAAGTTGTTTAAAATGCAAATGCGTTTGTGAACTTGTTAATTTAGCATTATTTCTTAAAGAAAAAAAGGTTTTGCATGCGTTAAAATATATAACTTGAGCCTCATCAAAATGAGACCTAAAAGAGGGTCCCAGAACTTTTAAAAATGTTTATATTATATATATATATTTATTTATTTATTTATTTATAGAATTGGCATATGACATAATTTAAATTAATCAAATACACATTTTAAATAGACTCATTTTACTTAAATATATTTTTTTGTTAAATCAATTATTTTATTTAAGTAACCTATCACACACAAACAATTTAAAACCTATAAAAAACCAATAAAAAAATAGCAGAGCAGCAGATAGAAGGGGTTTTTTAGCTCGCTTGGCTCAAACCTTTAAATTCTCATCAACTATCCCGGCTTCATTATTGTACTACTAAATGCATTTTACACCAACTCCCACCCACTGTACTATTTGCCTATTTATTTCAATTTGAAACCAATGTTTTCGCGATCGGATCGGACCGGCCGGTTTGACCGGAGATTGACCCTCTATCCGGTCCGGTTTGTTATGGTTCGTTTTTGTCTGGTCGAATCAGCTGGTTCGTCCCGAATTGGTGGTCGGACGAGGAAATCAGACAAGTTCAGACGGATTTTGGTATTTTTTTATTTTAATGGTAAAAACGGGGCGCTGAACCATAATTTAGTATGTTGGATATACAAATATAGTTAAGTTTTATATATAACTCTAAAATACATATATAAATCATATATAAAAAATGTATATTTAATTACATATATACTATATATAATTATGACGTCATCAGGTTCTTAAATCCGGTCCGATCATCAAACCAGTAAGATGTCCGATCCGGTTCTGAAACCATTATTTGAAAATGATGTTAAAAAGATGATATTTTTATTATTTTTATTTTATTATTGTGATTATTTTTTTGTTTGTAAACAAAGGTTATGTAACAAAAGGTTTATATATAAGCTAGACAAGATATATTTATTTTAATGATTTCTTAGTATAGTAGGCTTGTGTCTTTCTCGAATAATTTTATCATTGATGAATTTTATTAATTTTATAATACTAATAACTAACCAACCGCTAAAAACGTATATATTTATTCTACTTTGAAAGTAAGGCTAAAATATGTTTTGTTATATAATCACATTTATTTTTTAGGAAAACAGAGAACCTCGAGAAGATTAAAGTACAACACATTTGATAACTCGATTAAGTTATAAATTTTGCTTGTAAAACATATTTAATTAATATCTTCATAGTCTACACAAATCATACTAAATCAAGATTTAACAAAAAGTTCATATCTTTATAATATTCCGTTCAATTCCAGCCCTGAAATAGGATACCCACGTCACAAGATTCATATAAAATCAAAACCCAGAAACAAACTCATCAAAACCCTGTTGTGGGGGTTTAATTTCTTCATCAGTTTTTGAAATTTCGTTATTTTGTATCGATTCATTCGAGGAGTGTTATGTATAGATCTGGAGGTGTTATGGCATGGAATGTGTTCAAATTCTGCACAGCCCTAAGAGGGTTAGGCTCCATCATGATCTTGTTGGTTCTTGGTGTTGTTGGTGTCACCTATTACGCAGTCGTTTTATGCAATTATGGCCCTGCTTTGACCGCCGGTGGCTTTGATTCCCTCATCGGATTTCTAGTTTTGATCATATTTCATCTACTGGTAATGAATTTCATCTATATCTGTTTTCTTGGTTAGTGTAAAATTTCAAGGTGTTTTCTGCCTGTGTTCTTGATCTTAATGTAGCAAATTAAACTTAGTCAATCAAGTTCATATGAGGATGTTGAGGAATTTCAGCTACTCAAGTGGTAATTTTATGAAATGTTAGCTGTGTATAGTATTCTTGAATTGAAATTTATCAAACTTGATTTGCCCATGTGGCCATGTACAAGCTGCCATGATTATAGTTGGATACAGAGCAGATGTTTGGTAATTTAAGGAATATTTAATGTTTTCCTGTTTTAGTTCATATTTACTTCAAGTCAATTAACTTCAAGATTCTTTTGAAGATCATTAGTTTTGTAATTTGAGTTAATTGGTAGGTAAATATCATGAGAACTTTAATGGGGTGTTTGGTAGTGTAGTTTCAAACTGATTATTGTGAATTTTTAACTTGAAACAGATAATGAGTTGTATAGATAGTTTGGTAATTTTACACGTGTTTCAATTCTCAGTTTTCTTACAGTTTCTCCTTACCTGTTATACAATATGATTATTGTGACCATAAGTAGTTAGATATAACTGTAACTAGTTTAAACACACTTCCAAATACCATCTAATTTGATACTTCATGGACAATGTTAAGTCTTTGACTAATTAGATTTGCCACACACTTAATCATCTGATTTTTACAACTTTGAATTTAGACAAATTGTTGAACTACGTTGATACTTCTATTATTGCTTTGTTGAACTATGCATGCTTGTTGATCCTAAATAACAAGAATTATGTTGATCCAGCTGGTGATGTTGTTATGGAGTTATTTTTCTGTTGTCTTCACGGACCCAGGTGGTGTGCCACCTAACTATAGGCCACTAGTGGATCAAGAAAGTGGAGAAATTGATCCATCAGAAACGTCTGAATTTGGCTCGTTGACTACAACTGATCCGGCCAATACAAGAATCCGTTATTGTCGCAAGTGTAACCAATTTAAACCGCCCCGGTGCCACCATTGTTCTGTTTGTGGGTTCAATTTCTTACCTTATTGATAATCTTTGTGAGTATCATCCTAATGATTTGAGTATAAAGAATGTATTTTTGTTGCATTTTAAAGGTGGGAGATGTGTGCTGAAAATGGATCATCATTGTGTGTGGGTTGTTAATTGTGTTGGGGCACTAAACTACAAGTATTTTCTTCTCTTCTTGGTATGTTTCTTAATATTCACTTCCTGTTAGTCGAATGTTTGAAATACCCTTCAATGATGATAAATTCGAGGGAACTTGTGGATGATAGTCAATATCTTTAGTAAAGTAGATTGATGATCATAGGAAAATAGGTAATATAGTGTCACACTTTGTAAAATGAAGGAACATTGCAAGTTCCATGGAGCATCCTAAAACAGAACTTAGTACAATTAATGTCTAGAGTGAGCATTTTCATTTGTATTATACTACTCCGCACACATAGAAATTTGGGAATTGAGCGTCAGTTCTTTTTGTAATGATTTCGTTAATTAATGCAGTTCTACACATTTCTCGAGACAACGATTGTAACCTTAGCCTTGTTACCACGTTTCATAGCGTTTTTTAGTGATGGAGAGATTCCCGGGCCACCCAGCACTCTAGCAACAACCTTTTTTGCCTTGGTAATATCTAATGATCCCATTTTTACTTTTGTTTTAACCCTATAGTTTTTGTTACCTTTATGTAACCATTCTTGGTGCAGTCTTGAATTTGGCTTTTGCTTTAAGCGTTTTTGGGTTTCTAGTCATGCACATAACATTAGTAGCTGCAAATACCACAACAATTGAGGTACTGTCTTGTTTATTGAAGTTTAAGCTTTTCAGTTTGTTGATCTTTTAAACAAAAACAAATGGTCCTTCAAACCCTTCAATTAATGTCATCATTTTAACTTCTATAGGCTATTTTCTGATAGCTTTGATTGTAAAGATGGAGTATGGTCCATAAGATTCTCCTATTTTGTAGTTTTTTTAACTATATATGAGATACTTGACATTTTGATTAGTAGTCAAACTTTTCATTCAACAACATAATTAAGTCAAATTGGTGCATTTATCTTTAGGATGAAGGTAGTAGATCTGATTTATAAGGGTGAGCCCTTGAGCAACCAATGACTTTGTGACAGATGGTCACTGAATTTGAGTCATATAATAATTTTTTTTAGAACTGTAATCCCTTTCCCCCTACTATGCTACATTTTTTAGATACATGTAATTTGCATTCACTCGTTGTACCAGATTAATTCTTGATATATGTGGTTATGATCAGGCGTACGAGAAGAATACTACTCCAAAATGGCGTTATGATCTTGGTCGCAAGAGGAACTTTGAACAGGTTACTTTCATTTTATTGAATCTTATTTCACATATTTGCTCAATATATTGTTTTGGCCAATAGTCGAACATTTCTTGTTAATTATATATCCTGGACATGTGTTAAGCCTATAAGTTACTGTTTTAAAAAAATGAATACAAAGAAAGAGTCAATGTTTGACTACAAAGATCAACTGTTGTCCTCTAAGTACTTGACAAATGTTTAAAATACATCTTGAATCTTTTGTAGGTGATAGCAATGAGTAAGAAAGCAACTTTATGTTCATATTAATCATTTTGTTTGTTGAATATCTAAAAATTCGGTGAAAATTTCAGGTATTTGGGACGGTACAAAGTTATTGGTTTATTCCAACTTACAGTGATGAAGATTTGCGAAGAATGCCAGCCCTTCAAGGCCTCGAGTATCCATCAAAACCGGATTTGGACACTCCAGAATTGTAAAACGGACCACATTATAAAAAAAAGAAAGAAAATTCTTGGTTAATTGCATCAACCCCCACCACACACACACACATACGTTTGAATGGATCGCAAAAGATTTCAGGTATAGGTGTTCTGATGTTTGTAGAGGTAGTAGTTCAACTGTTGTACACGTGGAAGCGTTGGATGAACAAAATGTTTATCTAACTGGTATAGTTTTTCGGGTTGGGGTTGATAAAGCTAGTGTAAGGTACGTATAGATTTGTTGCAAATAAATGTACATTAGTAACGTTTTGAAGAATCGCCCACGCCTAATGTATTTGCATCCATGTGTCAAAATTTGCTCTGCAATTGTGGTTTATATAGGCTTATGGTTTTAGATGTATGTTGGGAGCAATAGTATGCTCAAAATGAGTACAAATGGATCAAATTATGGAAATCGAGATTAAAACAAAAATAAAAAAAGCCACCAATGGATTTTGAAACCGGTTTGACAAGAATCGGTTAAGAACCCATCTGAATCATCTGTTGATATCGGTTTATAACCTTATAGGTTGACCTCAATTGAATCCAGTCTAGTCTTAATTGAAGTGGTCAAAATCTGGTTTCAAACATCCAGAGGTAAAAACCTGATTTGTGAAAAACATTAGGATGATAAACATCTTGCATGGAATTTTTCTCAAAATGATTTTAACTTTTTTTATAAGAACTAAAGTAAAAATAAAATTTAGAAAACAATTCTAGTCACTTCATAAAAAGTTTAATAGAATAATCAATTGACATCTATAATCTACTCTAGGGATTAAACGTGGTACGCTTAAGCAAACACTGAAAGATTTAAGGTATAAAAAATATTAAATAAAAGTCAAAGATTAAACCTGTAATACGAACGTACCAAATGAACAATGATTGTAAATAACTCAAAATTACAAAGTTGCGGGGGCTGGTAATATTTGTAAGAAATTAGAAGGGTGCTAAGTGTAAATAGATTTCTCGTGAGAAGTAGAGAACAATCTAGGGACGAATCTAAACGACAAAAAATCATTTCAACCTCTGAAATATATAAATTATAAAACGGACCCCTGCTTTCATAATTCCATTCTCCCTCATATTTTCTGTTGCTTCAGGTCTTTCTCCAACGCCAATCGATCAACAGGTGCACAATTTCTTTCTTGATGTCCTTTTCTACCTTTAATTGCAAGTTATCATGATCATTTCATCGCAAAAAAGATGAAAAATCAACGAAATTCTGTTAATCTTGTGTCACAATTTATGTAGATTGTTTTATCTTTGGTTTCTGACTAGATTCATGTTGTTTGTACTTAAATCCATCGATTGATTACAACTCTTCAACTGGGTGGCTACAATTCTTGATTTTATACTGAAATTAGTGATCTTTTTGTTCACTACACGGTCAGATCGAATGCAAAGTCGATGTTTAAGTTTTCGATTGATTTTATAGCAATCTTGAATCTTTAGGTTATCTTATGCAGGAATGCAAAGGGAAAGACAAAATAGGAGCATGATGTCTAGCATCTTCGGAGGAAGGGATCCGTTTGATGACCCGTTTATCACCCGACCCTTTGGGAGTATGTTTGCACCTAGTATCTTTGATACACATGGTTCTTTTGAAGGCACACGGCATCCGAACACGAGCAGTTCGAAGGGGCTGACGATCGAAGAGTTAGATTCTGATGATGATGATGGAGAAGAAGAAGGTGAAAACAGTGAGTCTAGAACATCTGATAAAGGTCCCCTTGTAGAACACCCTGATGATGAAGGTACCATCAATATAATTTGATAGTAGGGTGAAATGAAAGTATAATTGATCATGGTTGTTTAACAGATGAAGTGAAGAAGGATGTGCGGTTTAACGGGAATTTTAACCGAGTAGAAAGGACCAAGTCACAGACTCAAAGTGTTAGTCATAGCTATAGGAAAGTTACATATGGTGGTATAAATGGAGCATACTACACTGCAACAACAACCAGGAAGTCGGGCGCTGATGGTGTAAGTAATTCTAATGTAGTTTTGCATTCCTTTATATTGGGTTAAACGTCGTTGGTGTTAATATGTTATCTGTGGCGATCAGGTGGTGATTGAAGATAGCAAAGAAGCCGATAAAACAACAGGTCAAGCAACACACAGGATTTCTAAAGGAATACATGACAAGGTGCATTTCATTTTCATTTTAGTGAAATCTTATTGTTGAACTGGTTCAAAACACGTTATTGATATGTAGTTTCAGATTGATCTAATTAGTAATCAGTCATTGTTAAATAGTTATAGATCAGCAAACTCATTGTTAAGTACTTTAGCTTGAAGTTTGTAGGAATGTGTTTGACTATTTGGGAAGTATTCATATGGTAGAGCAATCTTGCATTATGCTCCTGCTTTTAACGTTTAAAATGTTCGTGACAGCATTATGACAAATCCTTAATTTACACTTTTGTTTATTTTTCATTTATGATGTAGAAACTAAATTTTATTACCTGCTTTCCTTAGGGTCATTCTGTCACAAGGAAACTTGGTACAGATGGGAAAGTGGACACAGTACAAACCCTACACAATCTCAACGAAGGTATCATATTTAGACTCTTAAGTGATCTTGATGCGCATGTGTTCTTGTTGCATAGAGGTGGCAGTTTTGACCCATTTACGTATTAACGAGCCTGTTTGGGTTGTGTTTTATATCAAATGCAAGTGGGTCAAATGAAAAAGTTTAGTCTTAACTAGAACTAGTTAAACGGGTCATATGAGTCAAGCGAGTTGAAAGTTGCCCAAATTACATTCTCTATGCGTAGGTACCTCTTAAATTCTTTTATTTGAAGATTTAAATTGTTGCTGTAATATCTTTTTCGAAATCGTATTAACATATGGTCTATAAATGAATGTAAAACGATGGAGAACAAAGCATTTGCATGTATTTCAACCTGAACACGTATTAAGTGTTACCTAACTTGTGCATTTTGCCACCTCTATTGTTGTTATTCACGCCAATTCGGTTACTTATGAGGCCAAAATCCAAATCATGGTCATTCCTCAGATGAGTTAGATGGTTTTGAACAAGAGTGGAAAGGTAATGCTGATAACAACATCCCTGGATGGAATGAAGAGTTCAACTTGTTTGAGAGGGCAGGTAAGCATCAGTAAATTAATCATCATCAAATATTGATCTTGTTGATCGTTCAAATCCGATAAAAAAAGGATCATGAATCTCAAATGGGTGATGACTGTTCTATCTACATGATGAATTATCTTATTGTAATCATGCTTTAAGAGAAATGACCAATGTTCTATTTTTTCTCCATGTTCTTTTTCCTTTTGTGTAGGATTTGGTAGCTTGCGACCATTTGGCTTGGCACTCGAGGATGGTGGAAGTTCAAGCAATGGCAATGGTGCAAGAAGCGGTTCTTCTGGTGGACGACCTAAAAAGGTGGTCACAATCAACATTGATTGAGTGCACTTGTGAACAACAAATTTTATGTTCTAGGCAACAGATATGCTGTATGTACTAGTATTTCATTGTATGATTTGTGTCTTTATGTGCTGATAAACATTCAATAGAATTACATATTATAGATCAAAATCAGACAAAGAAAATTACTTTCTGAGGTCAAAGATTCCAAAGTCGCTATTGTTTTGTGACCATTGTGTCATATGGTGATATGCTACAACATCAAGCAAAAAGCAAACGTATAAAATCGGTTTAAAGTATGGGTAAACTTATAAGAAATCTCAGTGATTGCACCCGTGTTCTTGTATGAGGACAAGGGCTGTGTGGTGTGGATGTGATGCTTTTGATTGCAATGGTTCTCGTTTAAAGTAATAGACATCTTCGTGATACATAATTCCCCATTTTGTTATGCTAATGAGTTAGGTGAGATATGTAACGGTATTCCTTCTTATAAAGTTAAGAGTTGTTTAAAACATATAATACAAAATTTTGAAATAATAAATCATATTTTTAGACCGTTAAAAATAATTTGAAACATGAGATGTGATCAATAATAAATATTGGCCAGTGATAGTTTATACCTACATTTTAATTTTAATTAACATCTCTCTTAATTTCACTTTAATTGCATATCAAATTGTTAGCATGAATTATTATTGTGTAATAGTTTAAATTGTTAGTATTAATTTTGTTTTTCAAACAAACATACTATTCTCGCATAGTATGAACTATTTATAGGTGAAATAAATGAATTTAATTAAACAGATCATCAATTTGAAAGAAGTTAGCTCACTTGAATTCAATAAATGAAACCAAACATAATGTGATTTAGGAGTTGTTTGATTTGCTTCTAACCCTATTAAAATGTTTGATCCATTTATCCGATCAGACATTTAACCGATCAACGTGTTTGATTATCATCTTTTCACGTTTGAGGTCATTGACCCATGCCTATTTGACTATTTTCTCTCTTACCCGATCAGTTTTGAAGTAAATTCTTAACCGAATACCATCTTCTGACCAAATAAAAGAAATCAAACTTCAGAGTATTTTAATACGATATAAAAAAAAACAGGTCGGTGGTCTGTATATTCTCTTTTCTGGAAGTTTCTATCACTGGTATTTTTTGATCATCTCTATTCTCACTTCTCCCACACCTCTGTTTTCGTGCTTTCAAGGTAAGTTATTCAATTAGTTTACACAGTGTTCTATCAATCTTCTCGGATCGCTACTTGATATCGTTTCTCAATGTTATTGTCTCTCTTTTTGTAACCCGCTTCAGATGATATTATCCACATCCACATATAATTATAAGTTAGAATTTATAGTAACGGTGATACTGTTCTTGTTTAATCTCTGAAATCTCTGTTAATTGACTCTAATTATGGACCATGGTTCGAGATTATACTGGAGCAGTTATTGATCACGTTTTGAAAATTAGTGTCTGACGATTGAATACTTTTTGTTAATATTAGCAATGACTTGGGATTGGACTTCAATTTTGGATATTATCTTAAGAATCAGTATCGAATTAGTGGTTAATTTTTGTGATTAGCGGCAATTGGTTGATTTTAGCGTTTATCTAGCTAAAGCTTTGTTAATGGCTTATGCTAATGGTTTACAAGCATGTAATCATACAAAAGTGGTAATTTTTCTTTCTGTGTAGAATTCCTAGGTTGCTAAAATGTCTAAGTTATTTGGGGGAAAAGATCCATTTGATGACCCCTTCTTCACTGAGCCATTTGATAGCTATGGTGGGTCGAGAAAGGAGATAACCATCGAGGAACTAGACAATGATGGTCAGGATTCGGTTCGTGATAGAGAAGTAGCAGTCAACAAAACACCAGCTCACAAGCCTCATGGTACACTGTTTGAAAGTTAACTTATATTTATCATGAGTAAGAATAGCTTTACAAAGTGATTATGACAACTTGAAGAATCAGAGTCAGATAAATTGTTGGTTGAGAGTGAAGATCGTTAGGCACTAATGAGAAAATGAGAATCGAACAGTTCGAATTTTATATCAATCTGCTATTGAACCATCTGTAGGTTCCAGTGGTTTTAGCTTCCGAAGAGTGGCGTATGGTGGTGTCAATGGAGTGTACTACAGTTCTTCTGTTGGCCAAAGGACTGGTAGTGATGGGGTATGATCGCTTTAAAGTTTAATCTTGTGTTTTAATTAATGTTTTCATAGAAAATGTTTCTTGGAATGTTTTCGTGAACGCAATATCCATGGGTGTACAGATGGTTCTTCTGGAAATCAAAGAGGAAGATAAGACTGCAGGTCAAGCACTGCATATAATCTCCAGAGGAATACATGAAAAGGTATGCAACTTTTTCTTTATCTTGTTTGATCATTTATCCATATAAAGATGCTCCTTGTTATTTCTTTTGGTGATTCCAATATGAAATTTTGATTCAACTGATCAGCGACTTTTCATCTACAAGGCTACTTAAAAATGAGTGTATGGTAGCAAGTTCACTTAAATTGGAAATATGATCATGCAATTTATTTGTATTCTTGTGAAGGGTCATACACAGACAAAAAGACGTGACCCGAGTGGCAAAGAGGATTCCTTGCAAATTCTACATAATCTTAACGAGGGTATGTTACTTCTGAAAAGTTTGGTTTTTCTCATTGATACGTTGATCATGACCTTATTTTGTGTGAACTATTAGATGAACTAAACGGGTTTGAAGAAAACTGGAAAGTCAATGCAGACAAGTATATGCCTGGTTGGAATGATGGGTTCAGTTCCCTTGAGAATGCAGGTAATCAATCATTCCAGTTTGTATGCTTTCTTGATCAAGCATAAGTTTTTTCAATTTAAACTTGTTTTACTGCAAAATTAGCATTATGAACCTTGTTTCTGTAACGCTTGATCTGAAGTCTTGTGGAGTTGTCAAATTGTTAGTGAGAGTTCAAAACATGATATTAATGATGAATTTGGTGATTGTTCATTTTATCTCTAGAGTTAACATGCCGTTGTTGAACAAATAATAAGCTGAGTAGGTTCTGTTCATCCTCTAACTGTTGTTACTTTTCTTGTTGTGTAACAAGTAGATGGTGCATATTGGTTACGATATGACTAGTTATTCGTACTTCCATAGTATTGAACATTTAAGAACATATCAAGCATTACTTTTAAAACTGCATGATTTATTCTATGCAGTAGGCTGTCAACCCTTAAGTTTGATTTTGTGGGTCAAAAGTCTTGTTTCTTGAAGATGTATATGATTTTATTACATTTGCTGTGATTAACTAGACTATCAAGATGAACACAGTAATCCTACATAATAACCGACTTCAATGACTACCTTGACTTTAGGAGCAGGCTGTGATTCCAAAAATCAAATTGACTTCTGTTTAGTAAACTGTTGATTTCCATGTTTATGCGCAATTCAGCTAATGTAACCAACCTAAGATCAAGTGATTATGTTTCTACATGGGTATATTTATAACCATTCGTTGCGTTTATAGGGTTTGAGGCTTATGGTCACTTGGGATGGAACATGCCAGGATCATGGGACGGGTGGGCACTCCCTTGGATAGATACATGGGGAACCTATGGAGCACCCGATGGAGCAATGGTGCTGGCAGGTGAACCCTCTTCTGATTCATCATCCACAAGGGTCAAAAAGGTTACCCCAGTTGATATCATGTAGTTGACTCCAAAACAATGGTATGTTTACGTGGGTAGACAGCATACCAAAGTAGTTGTGAAGGTGTTGGTGTGTTTTTGATGTTATGGTGTCAGAGTATTATTATTGTAGTGAAACTTCTTGTCATGTAAAATTGGTACAAGTGTTGGTGGATCTTATATATGCAGGGTTATCGTGTAATATTTTACAATATCTTTAATGAAGTTATTGGTTGGTTATTTATGGGTAGGACGTTATACCAGACACTGTTTTTTTTCTAAAACAACAAAAACAATGAACACTCAAAGCCGGAAGATGACTCGAGTTTAAGGTAAGATGGAGAATGCAAAAAGAAAACCAACCATGAATGGAGGTAACGTTAAAGATAACGAAGAGAGAATTTTTTAACATTTTCGTGAGTGAATTTGCAAGGGATGCAGAAAATTGTTCCGTGGACATCTGAGCAAAATTGTCAATTTTGTGTACGCAAAGAACCAGGAATGATTGACAACCAATATTTCGATAAGGACATAGCAATACCGGTTTCTTGAGTTCGTTTATGGGTGTTCATCTAATTGAATTTCGGGTTTTTTGAGCTAATTTGTTTCTTTAAATTTTGAAAGTTTTGAAGGTAAATTTTGAAATTGAATTTAGACTTGTTTGAAGTGGGAAGTACAATCGCGTGGAATATATCATTTAACAAATTGGAAATCAATAGAAACCAGTATGTGTTTTAGAACTATGTATAAGAAAATGGCGAAAATGAAAAGAATGAATTTGATTCACACCCCAAAAGCTGAACTTTGAATTTGTTACTAACCAGATTTGAATATCCAAAAATCATATGTGAATTTCAGGACTTTCAAGTCCACGATATCATTCTCACTCACATTATGTAATCAAATTTTGAATTATTTCTTTTATCTAGATGATACCTGTATATATTTTTTACACTGCACTTATTTTATCTAAAACCATCTCATATGTTTTGTATGATTTAAACTCACAATTATTTGGCTAAAGTTTACCATTTCAACGGTTTAACATATAAAAATTATGGACCAAAATTATTTGCTAAAATTATTCATAGGATCCAACAATTTTCGGTACCATCCGGCATCATAATTCATACATGCTGTGAGACGATAGCCCGTGATACAATAGATAAATAAAAAAGAAAAAAAAACAAAGAAGCCCAAATGACTTTGTAACGCAATTTGGGCTAACATAAATTTAAGGGCCCATAAGCAAACAAACAAAATAAATATAAACCCAAAGCTAGCCCAATATATCATCGTCGTTTTGGATTAGGGTTTTGAGTTTTGACAGTTGTGAGAGCATCAGCAGGCAGCGGCTAACTTTTCTCCTTCGTCGCCATGGGTCGTATGCACAGCAAAGGGTACTTTCTACCACGAATCGCATTATTCTGCGTTTGTGTTGTATTGATTTTGCATTCTGATTTGTTTTTTTTTGTTGATTTTGGTCAACAGTAAGGGTATTTCGGCGTCGGCAAAGCCCTACAAGAGGACTCCACCAAGCTGGCTGAAGATTTCATCTCAGGATGTAAGAAAATCACCAATGCTTTTCTATCTATCATTGATTTTAATCTTATGTTGCTTACTGATGTATTGAACCTAAAAGGAAAGAATGCATATCTTATTCTTGTTAACTTTTTTGGTGAACTTTGGGTGTGATCTTTTATTTCGATCTTTTGTCAGTAGAAGATTATATGCTTTTGTGATGACTCATTATATGAATTGTAGTTTTGATAGTGTTAACTAGATTGGACATTCTAATGGCTTCATGTCACCACTTATTGTTGTCTTTAAACGTAGGTTTAGATGGCAATTGATAGGTTCATGTTGATTTTATAATTTATCAGGTTGAGGACAACATATGCAAGTTTGCCAAGAAGGGTCTCACACCATCTCAAATTGGTGTTATCCTTCGTGATTCTCATGGTATTGCTCAGGTGAACAGTGTGACTGGAAGCAAGATTCTTCGTATATTGAAGGCACATGGTATGCATTTCAATTCTTATTGGTCATTTTTGCATTTATTAAGAAGTCTGCCTTCTTTTTAATCTTTTGTTATTGGTTTAATAACAGGGCTTGCTCCTGAAATTCCGGAGGATTTGTATCACCTTATCAAGAAAGCGGTTGCTATCCGGAAGCACTTAGAAAGAAACAGGAAGGACAAGGATTCTAAGTTCAGGCTAATTCTTGTTGAGAGCAGGATTCACCGTCTTGCTCGCTACTACAAGAAGACCAAGAAGCTGCCTCCTGTCTGGAAATAGTATGTTTTTTGCTCCCAAATCTACTATTTTCATTCTCTGATTAGTTGTTTTTATCTTATTTACGGTTTGATTTATTCAATTGTTTGTTTTGGCTATGATTTCATGTACTAGCATCTGAAGTTTAATTTGTTGCACTGTTGCACATAAATCTTTTTTATATCAATCAACTAGCAACTGTGCCTCCCTAGAAATGTAATTACAGAACTAAAGATACTATTAATGCAAATGCACAGTTTGTTTTTTATAGGATGTATTTTTCATAGAGGTAAATAACTAGCCTAAGCTTGTGTACATGTACACTGAACGACTAATGTGATATTGACGAATCAAGTTGGTCGTGTAATGAACCACTTAGCCAACTTGGGTACTTTTATAGGGGTAGAAACTGGCTTGTTTTGACTAAGAAACACTATCTGCCTAACTGTTTCTAGTTTTATTATAACTAGGTTATTATAAACTTTATTATGTTTCTATAACAATCTAAGGCTCTAAACTTTTTTGATAAAATGATTTAGGAGGTTTAGTTTTGACCAGTTTAATTTATATGGGATGTTTATTTTCGCAGTTTTACTGACTTGACTTGTTAGAGAGAAAACTTAATTCAAATTTGCGCAGTCATAATTCTACGTGCTGTACATGCCACAATTACTAATAATGAATAGGGACTCATGGTCTATGGTTTTTGGATCATGGGTGTCATCTATTTTAAATTTCCTGGCAATTTGATTAACTTTTCCTTTCTCATCTGGGGTTTGGCTAAATCATGTTTGCCTTGAATTCTTGAAAGTGTATGATTGTAATCTATGCACAACATCCGTGCGTTTAATTTTCTGTCAGTGATGTATGTGGAATTGGTCTTGTTAATCTGATATTGCCCATATATTCTTGAATTGTGTTTTTGTTAAGTTACCTCTCAAAACTAGGTTCTTCTGTGGATAGTAAATTGTTATATTTCTAATCGTACAACTTTATCTTTTTTGCAGCGAGTCAACCACTGCCAGTACTCTCGTGGCCTAGAGAAGATAAATCCTTTGTACAAGCAGGAACAGTTTTCATATTTCAAGAGGGCATCTTTTACAGTTTTATTATTTACCATGGTTTTTTAATCTGTATGAATTATTATTATACTGCAGTTTTCGTTACCAAAGCACATTTTTAATCCATTTATTCACATACCGTTGAAGTTATGTTATACTTTGTTTTTTCTTTTAACATTGGTTTCTTAGATTGACTAATTTACCTTCGCTCTAATCTTCCATCTAATTCTACTCCGGTTAGGCTTTATAGAAGGCTAATCCTGATGGGTCTTGTGGTGCTGGAAAATATTGATTTTTTACTCAACTCTTTCTTACTTGAAAGCAGCATATATGCCATAATTGTCTCTTAATGGTTTTAAATGTTTTAATGGTTCAGATGTATAAATGGTTCATCACTTAATGGTTCATACTGTTTGTTTCGCGAGTAAATGTCTGAATGTTTTAGACATTTGTATCTGAATGGTTAGACATTATATTAGTGTTGAATAATTAAAAGGTTTAATGCTGAATAGTTAAAACATCTTACTTGAATTTGTTAGACATTTGCATTTGAATAGTTAAACGATTCGTTAGCTTTTAATGGATCAGACATTTTAATGATTTAAATTTATTATTGGTTTAACATTTAATCATTCAAAAGTACCCAAACAACCCTTAAGGTTGAAGACCGAACCGTCGGATTTCCATCATTGTTGTGCCTTTGTAGCGCCTTATATTGCCACTTGCCAACTAGTCCATGAGACAACACACTTCACTGCTACAACCGAGGCAAACAATAAATCTATTTGTAATCTAAAATTTACCATGAAAATCTAAATTTCTTCTCAAATAGATCAAAAATAATAATTATAATCTAATCAAGGGTTTTCTGACTTCGCCGAGAAAAGAAGTAAGGTGAACGGTTTCATTGGACCGAGTTGCACGTAAGCTATGCAGAAAAGCTTACAAAATTGAAACAGGTGAAAATAAACTGTCTTTTTGGAATTGAATCAGTAAAAGCAAAAGCTTGAAATGAATGATCTTTAAATGAGATCAAACCTCACATAAAACTCATTTACTAAAAAAAACAAATGAAACTACACATGTGATCAACACGCTTCATGAAAGAAGAACAAAAAGAATTAGGGAAAGCTGAACGAAAAGAACTTAAAGAGGTGAATCGAACTTGTGAAAACAAACTAAAAAGAAAACAAACTTATCACGTGAATCATCAACCCAAGAAACATTGTACTCATATAGATATAATAACAATTCTAACGATTGAAAGTTGAAAGAGAGAGTCAAACTGCTATCAGCTGCCCCTTCCATAAAACGATCATTGCAGAAAACAATGCTATAACATGGCGCCTGAGGTTGAAAGCTGACCAAGTCGGATAGTGTTCAATGAGAGTTAACGCTATTGTTTAAGAGTTAACAGGTGTGGCAGTTAACATGTTAATGACTTTGACCATAGTTTAAGTCTTTAGTTGGGCCAACTTGTATGTTACACGCCTATGATTAAAAGTTGAATAATTTCAAGGGCCAAGATCTTTCCAAACGCTGGTTACACTATTCTGGTTCCGTAGAATATATATAAATTCACCTAAAAAATCCATAGGGTCTAGTATTGGAAGCTTCCATTTTTTTTTTTTTTTTTGGTCGGCCTCTGTTCAATCAAGATTTAAGAGTATGTGGACAAGATATTATATATATGTTGGCAACTCTCACCGAGTCACTGTTGATAACGTTGACTTGGGTCTTTCTAGTTGACTTCCATTTGTCATACCACACTTCCTATCCTCCATTCTTCATCTCAATCATGGATTCCATTAACAACCACATAATTAGTCATACAAGCTCTCTTGATCATTCTTCAAAAAGGTACCTTTCTACACACTCAATTTTCATAGTTTTTGTTAAAGTTTTGGGAGTAAGATTCTAAGATGATGATAAAAGCATGTTCATCCCCATTTGACTATTTTATATCCATCTGTTACATAATTCATTAATTCTCTCTCATAGTGCATGCTTTTTCTTTTGATAAAATGCTTAAATGAATTCACATATCTAATTTAGATGGTAATACAATCAACATTTGGTTAATGGCTTTTGATCATACTTTTAAAATGCAAGACTCCTTGATCTGTAATCTGTATATGGAGCTTTGATCTAGGCACACCACTTCCCCACAACAAAGAGTTTAGATTCAATCCATGTCTTGTGAGCCATGATCTTGTACAAACATCATTAAAAAGATTCAAAAAAAGAAAGAAAGAAATGCAGTTTGTTGAAGCTTAGTTTAATGTTATCCCTAGGCGATTGTTGGATGTAGAAAGATGAAAAGAAAGATACCGTAAAGTTTGAATCTTTTTGTAGTAGATTGATTCATAATCGTTACAACTTGATTTTTTGATGGCAGTGGTGGAGAAAGAAATTCAACAATGGAAGATAGTCATGGTTGGTTAGGAGGGCGAGGTGGAGGTGGTAATGAACAAGATAGAATTGATGCTCTTGGAATACTAATGTTAGTATGATGCAATTTGTTTCAGCTTCATTTTTTCACTCTTTAAGATACAAGTATACAACCAGCGCATACGATATAAACTCACTTTGTTACATGTTCAGGACCGCTATTTTGAGACATTGGGCTTCCGAGCTGAACTTAAATATGAGGAATGATGGGTATGTCATGGTTCAAGATCTATTGAACCTAAACCTGAAAACATTAGTCTATGTTCCATTAAGCTCCCATACGGTTGATGATGTTAAGGAGGTTCGTTTGTTAGTTATTACATATTTTTATTTGGTCCCAACAGCATTTGTTGTGATAGTAGGAAACATTAGCAAGGTGTTAGGTATTGGTTTGTGACTTGCAATACGTTGTTGGTCATTATTTGTTTGTTTTTACAGTTTGATGGGTTGTAGTAAATTCTTTTGATATTTTCCCCCTTTGTTTTGGTTTAATATACTTTAGGCTGTCAAAAGGGATAATAAGCAACGTTTTAGCTTGCTCGAAGAGAATGGGGAGCTTTTGATTCGTGCAAACCAAGGCCACTCAGTAACGGTAATCATTCTTATGTTGTTACAACAACAAGATTGGGATTAGCCTTTTGCATTGTACAAGAAATTTTGTTTTGTACATTTGTGTGATCCTAAGATTGATTGTTAAATCCAAATATGTTCCTTATCATACATCTGTTTTCTGTTTTCTACTAAAGAAACTGATGATTTATCTGGTTGGTTGGCAGTCAATTAAAACGAATGTTTACTTAAGCCAATCATTTCAGCTGAAGAACTTCGTGGTAATACCATTTTAGTCAACACACATTTTACAGTTTACTTTTGAGTCATGTTCTGTTTGTTCATTTGTTGATGTTGTGTGTTTTTAATGTTCAGTTTGTGTACATGGGACCTACAAAAAGAACTTAAAATCCATCTTGGAGAGTGGTCTTAAACGCATGCAAAGATTACACATCCATTTTGCTTGTGGTTTACCAACAGATCCTGAAGTAATTAGTGGTAATATTCATTATTCTTGTACATTCATACGACAGAGGCTACAACATTGGTGATAAGTGTTGAGAACTTGTTATTGCAGGTACGAGGAGAGATGTCGACATCTTGATCTTTCTTGATATTAGAAAAGCTCTTGAAGGTACTCTTTTGACGTTTGGAGATTTGGCTTAGTATTTTTACTGTGAATTGCAATAAGTTTCTTTTTGGATTATGGTCAATTAAGTTTGTATTATTTCTGGTTGTCTATGAAGATAGAATTACCTACATGCCCATGTCGTCGGTTAATCATATAGTTAACAAGATTCATGTATATGTTTTCTGCAGGGGGGATGAAGCTTTACATATCAGACAACAAAGTTATCCTAACAGAAGGTTTGAAGGTGTTGTTCCTGTTGAGTTTTTTGAGAGGATAGAATCTTGGCCTAATAGAAAGCTTATATCTTTGGATCAAAAGTTTTAGTCTGATTGTACTAACATGATCACCTTGTTGCTTGTTTTTTATATCAGATGCTCTGATGTTTTGTTATCTAAACTTGGTCTTATACCCGCTTATATGCATTGAAACTAAATAGATTATATCCTCTTAAAGTTATTAAAATTGTATGTGACCTTAAATAGGTGAAGTTGTTTTTGTTAAGTTAATATTCATTGTTTGAAGCATAAAAAGTTAGTCGATTGATGGTTCTAAGGTTGATTTTCAGTTCTAAAAGATTTACAAGTCAAACACAAAAAAATAAAGTAGGTTTTAATTTAATTGAATTTTATTGAACTAGACGTACCAACACACTCTAATACCATTAACCATGAAAATTTAGTTTTTATTTTTTGTTTTTATAGTCTCATGATTCTTGAAACTACTAAAATTGACAACCCATGAACCCATACATGTCCAATTAGAGGTGTGAAAAGAAAAGACCCTTAACCAAAGTAAATTGAACCGAATTGTGATCTTCTTTTTGCATCTATAATCATTGCATTAGTAATCAATAACTATCAATGTTAAGATTATGATAAGACTAGACGTATCATTAGTATGATTGATTGCTCTCATTAATTATTGTTTCCGTTGTAACCCTAAATTTTTTCCATTGTTTATCACCGATTTCAAGTACATATGTAATATAATTAGGACCAATTAACTGATCCACACATCCGATTTGAATTTATAAATTCAATCAAACAAATATATTTTTGAGTTAAGTTGCATTTTACTCCTTGAAAATTTATTAAAAATAATCATTTTCTTTCAAAAAATTAAAAATATCAATTTATCTTCAAAAGTTTTACAATTTGTTTTGATTTCAGTCCAAAGTTTTATTATGTGTTTCAATTTTATTTAAAATAATAAAACTTTCTAAATGAAATTAAAACAACATATGAAACTTTTGGAGGTAAATTGATGTTTTTAATCTTTAAAAAAAATAAATTTTAAATCAAACCTTAAAGAGTAAAACTAAAATTAACTCTAACTCTATATATGTAAAAACTTAAAGTGATTGAAAACGCATGTTAGATGGAATAAAAGAGTTAAATCTAGAGGGTCTTGTTGGCAAAATAATAATTAAAAAAACACTAGTGTTTTAAAGTAAGTTGAAGATATAGTAGAGATGGAGTCGGAGAAGGAGATCTCAATAAATCAATTACCTCACTATTGCAATTCTATTGGATTTGATCTTTCACTTGCAAATCACAACTATAATCACATTCTCTTCGATATCACCCCCAATTTAATCGCTAATAACCCCAATCACTTCTTCGATTTCCTAACAAACCTACAATTTCAGTTTAGTTGATTTTGCTTCTGCTTTTTCCATTAGGGCTTAAATCGATTGTCAACGGCGTAAAGTAAGTCTATAAAACTTTTTGAAATCTACTTGTCAACCTTTTAAAATCAAATTATAACATTCTTCTTTAATGTTACTCAAACATATTTATTATTATACTTTTTATAAATTAATAAGTTAAAAATTGATTCGCTAAACATACACGATATCTTTTTCAAATTATGTCCATAATACTAATTTTCTTTTCTCTTTATTTTCTTTTCATATGATTGTGTCAAACCATTTTGCTATTCACTTATATTCAGTGAAACTTGCTTGTAGATTTAAACTTATTTTTCAACTCCCTCAACTATAATATTTTAGTTTATTATTTATGGCTCAAATCTGTAGAAAGATAAAGATTTTTATAACAACTAGACTTGGGCGTCTTGCGTTGCTGCGGTTATGCGAGTTTTAACGTAACCCTAAACTAAATTCAAAATCAAAATGAAGGTTCAAAACCATAAAACAACAAAATACACAAAGGAAAACACACTAAATCCCCAAATACATAACGCACCAGAACATACAGAACACAAAACTAAATCAAAGCCCAACACTATACATAAAACATATGAAAATTAAAACCGCAAGAAGACGACACAATCCGAAATACAAAACCAACGAAAATCAAAGCCCTCAAAAAACAAACAAAATGAAAACACAAACCTTAATAGCGAGGATCGTCAGTGTATCGATAACGAAAGAAAAAAAAAAAAAAAGGAACCGGAAGAAAGACAACGCAAACGAATCCTATAAACAAACATAATCGAAACACACATCAAAAAGAATAATTCAGACACTAAAAACCCACAAGAAAAACCTCACCCTCAAACCTCTAACCCACACTCAAAACAAACGAATTATAAAAAAGTATTTAAAACTTTATCTATAAATCACAAGCATCGGCCATCTAAAAGTTTATTGAATATGTTATTTGTGGATTAGTACAATTGGTAGAAGTGATTTTAGTTAAAAACATTATATTTAATTTCGTTTATTTTTTGGTTAAAATATATCCTGATTGAATTGTTTGATTGTTTGTGTTGTCAGAGTAATGTTATGATTAGACTCTGAGATGCAGGTTTCCCTTAAATGGGTTAAACTGAAGCCCAATGGAGTGAGTTTCTGAATTAGCCCATTTAAACTGAATTTGATTTCTAAAATTGGCACCCATCTTCTACACCACACGCCGGAGTCCGTACAAACACGACGGTGTGACCACCGATGTTCACCGCCCTCGCCGGCGGTGCGTTTGGAGCCTTACGCCACTTGCGTGTTTCTACTTCACTTCCCTTAATATCACACCACACTTCATATCCTCCGTTCCTCAAGTTCAAAGCCCTAATCTCGATCATGGATTCCATTAACAAAGACGGAAATTCTCACAGAAGCTCCTCGTTCTCTACCTCTTCTGATCTTTCTTCAACAAGGTACCTCTTTACTCACTCAATTTCCGTATTTTTTAAGCATCGGTATTGATAGAGTTCGTTGAAGTTTTCAGAGTAAGATGGATGATAATCATTACTTTACTTCTTTTTAGGTTTTGTAAATGACTAGGTAATTTGATTTAGTGATATACAATTGACATGTAGGTTTTATACAGCCTTTCTGATATCATAGTTACTAATTTGCCAAAAATTTCTGTTTAGGATTGAGTTTTTTTTTGTTGTCAAATTGGCATATAGGCTATATGAATTAAGCTAGAACTATGTGAAGATTGAAGAAATTGGGTATATATATTTGATTTGAAATCACTTAGATTTAGTGATGATAAAACCATGGCTTGTTTATCCCCCATCTGGTTATTTTGTATTACTTCATCACAAGATGTGAACTTTCATAGCGCATGTTATTTGTTTGATAAAATGCTTATATAAATCCACATATCTATAATAATGACAGAGTCATAGATAAGATGGTTACACAATCCATTATTCACATGGTTAACGTTTGAGTATTTTTTTTAAATTTAAGGCCCCTTGATCACTATGTGCAGTACTGCATTTTTAATTTAGGCACACTACTTCCTCACTACAAAGATTTTTGCTTCAATCCATGTGTTGTCACATTGATTCTAATATTTTTTTGGTAGATTAATATATTGTTGTCATAAGTTGTTTTTTGGTGGCAGTGGTGGAGGAAGAGATTCAAGAATGAAAGAAGGCCATGGTAGGTCAAGAGGGCGAGGTGGAGGTGGTAGTGGACAAGATAGAATTGATGCTCTTGGAAGACTCTTGTAAGTATAATGCATTTTGTTTCAGCTTCATCTTTGCACTTTGTAGGATTCAAAAATGGCAAATGATATAAATTTCGTTCTGGTTACTTTCTCAGGACCCGTATATTGAGACATATGGCTTCTCAACTAAAATTGAATATGAGGAGTGATGGGTATGTCAGGTTCAAGATCTATTGAGGCTAAACCTGAAAACATTTGCAAATGTTCCGATAAGCTCTCATACGGTTGATGATATCAAGGAGGTTTGAGTTATTAGCTATTTTCATTGGTGTGAATAATGGTGTCTCAATTGCTTTTTATCTATATGTTGTGATAAAGATAAGAAAGTAACCTATTAGGAAACGTTATCAAGGTGATTAATACTGGTTTGTGAGTCAAAGTACATTTTCGGTCTTTGTTTGATTCACTTAAGTTATTGATTGGTTTTTCTAAAATCTTCATACTTTTTCCCCTTGTTTGGCTTAATATTTTAGGCTGTCAGAAGGGATAATAAGCAACGCTTTAGCTTGCTTGAAGAGAATGGGGAGCTTTTGATTCGCGCAAACCAAGGTCATACAGTAACGGTAATCTCTCTTATAATTTTACAAATACAAGACCTATGGTTAGCTTTAGGATAATGATTTGGATTAGCCTTTTGCAGTGTACAACTAGTTTTATTATTGTACATATGCATAACCCTAAGATTGATTACTGAATCCAAGTCCGTCCTTCTCATTTATCTGTATTCTGTTTTAAACCTTCAAGCTCCAAATTTATTTATTCTACTGAACTCCACAAAGCATATCATTTAGTTCTCTTTGGTGTGTATGAAGTTATGGATTTGGTCCATAAGTATCCGAAGGCACTAAGGGCATCTCTCTTTTTAAAGTTGTCATAGACTCATACATATAATCCTTAAAATGGATGTCCTTTAAAACTTATTCAAAATGACAAATTTACCACTTTGGGGAATTGCATTTATGGTATGAAGTAGAACATAATATATAATAAAAGACATCACATTTTCTTTTTTTTATGGCTATAGAATTCTCTTTACAATATATAAAAATTGGTGATCATGTTTGTAGTTTTCAGATCTTTAGAGACCAAATCCTGAACTACAAATAAGTTATAAACCAGAGGAATTTGTGTATTTTGTCATAACATGCATTCTATTTGGTTTGCAGTTGGTTGAAACAGAAAGTTTACTTAAGCCGATTCTTTCAGCTGAAGAATTTCCTGGTAATAACATTGTAGTTAACATGTTTTACAATTTACTTTTAGTCCTTTTCTGTTTCTTTGTTGATGTCGTGCTTAATTTTCAGTTTGCGTACATGGGACCTACAAAAAGAACTTACAATCCATCTTGGAGAGTGGTCTCAAACGCATGCAAAGGTTACATGTCCATTTCGCTTCTGGGTTACCTACGGATGGTGAAGTAATTAGTGGTAATTTTCACTATTTTGTACATTAACACGACATTTGGCTACAGTAATACAAACCTTGCATATTTCTTTTTAATTTCTTTTTGTCAAAAGAATGGAGTGTTGCTGATTTGATATGGTGATAGTATTTGAGAACTTGTTATTGCAGGTATGAGGAGAGATGTCAACATCTTGATCTTTCTTGATATTAGAAAAGCTCTTGAAGGTGCTCTTTTAACATATAAAAATTAGGTTAGTATTGTACTGAGAATTGCAATTAGTTTCTTATTGGATTATGGTCAATTAAGTTTATATTATCTTTAGTTATCTATGAAGATAAAACTCCCTTTATACCCCTGTTATCATAACAAGGTATCATGAGATTTATATGGTATATTGCAGGGGGGATGAAGCTTTACATATCAGACAACAAGGTGATCCTTACAGAAGGTTTTGATGGTGTTGTTCCTGTTGAATATTTCGAGAAGATAGAATCCTGGCCTGATAGGAAGCTTATTAGTTTTGATCAAAACGTTTAGTCTGCCTGTGTTGATTGCTCCACCATAAAAAATAACAATGAAGTCATTGAGTGACCCATATATGAGTTCCATTCTGAAACACACACCATTTCATTGTATGTTATTCTATTTAATATTACAATGCACTTCATGTTCAAGTGATTTCGTTTTTTGGTGCACCCCCAATAGGGGCTCGTTTTGCATTTGTTCTTTAATTCATGAATTAGTAAAGGATTTGTGGTTGTTGAGGCGTTGAAATGATACGATCATTTGTCCTTGGTTTGTGATGGAGTAGTGGTGGTAGAAAAACTCACATACCGACGTAACTGGGTATGAGATTAATTATAATAATTTTAACACATTAAAACATGTAATATGTTAGGGATATGTGTTTGTTTATCTTAAACCAATCCTGTACTTGTTTACCAATGTAGTTTGTAAATTTTAGATGTAATGTGCGTCAAATAAAAATATACATTTTAAATTAGAAACTTATATATGATAGGGTTGAAAATATGGACAACATGCCAAATCACTAGGTGCAAATTTGATAGGTGTGGGTGATCCGGTGTAACATGAAAAGTTGCCTTGAATCGGTGATACTGTCTTAACACTATCGTAGACTAGAAACCGCCGTTGCTAATAACGTTGACTGCTCTTATCAATTAATGTTGTTGTTGTAACATTAAATTTTTCTCAATCGTCTATCGCCATCAACTTGTTCTTTAAGTAGATATGTAATATAATTAGGACCTATTAACACATCCAATTTGAATTTATAAATTCAATCAAATAAATATATTTTTAAAAACTTAAACTTATTGACACTGTATGTTACATGGAATAAAAAGAGTTAAATCTTGAGGGCCTTATCGGCAAAATATGAAGTAAAGAAACACTGGTGTTTTTTTAATAGAGATGAAGTCGGTGAAGGAGATCTCATTAAAAATCAATCACCTCGCTATTGCAATTCCATTCTATTGGATCTAATCTCTCACTCACTTGTAAATCACAACTCACGTAGTAATCACATTCTCTTCAATATCACCCTCAGTTTAATCGCTAATAACCCCAATCGCTTCTTCGATTTCCTCACAAACCTACGATTTCAGTTTAGTCGGTTTTGCTTCTGGTTCTGTTGTTCAATAGGGCTTAAATCAATTTCTCAACGGCGGCTGAAACGAAATCTTTCATAAGGTATCTCTACATTATATGATCTTCTTTTCATATGATTGATTTCTCTTTATTTAACGAAATTGCCAGATTGTGTCAAACTGTTTGCCTCTTTAGTTGCTATTTACTTGCGTTGTTCTGTTGAACTTGTTTATATTTTTAAACTTTTTTAACTCCATCAGCTATAATATCTTAGTTTATTATTTTCGGTTTTGAAACGGAAAAAAATTGAATTTTTATTACAATGAATTGGGAAAAAAGGTTCGTTTTTTTTTGCTCAAGGTCTCCAATTATCGTCTTTATGATCAAGTATTTTAGATTTTTTACTGATGATCTAACAAATCTTGACCATGTAGATTAAAAGTCACATTTGGTTTGGATGAGAATATGACGTAATTGCTCTTTGTTTCTACAGACAAGGATTGATCTTTAGGAATGAGAGTGTGTTTTGGATGGCGACAGTTTCTTTTGTTTGTGGCACTTGTGTTCTTTCTAACTCATTTTCTCTCAGGTTATAATCTTTTTTTTCTTTATGTTTTTTCTAATGCTTGTGCATGTTTTGATCATAAAGAACACAATTGATTTGTTATGTCAGTTTTGGAGTTGCATCAGGACCCATCTGATTCACACCAAAACAAAACCAAGAAATTTCATCATCTTGTTTTTGGTCCCTCTGCCGGTGAAGGTTTACCAAATCGTTTGCATTGCAAAGGTATTCTTCTATGCACAACTGTCATTATTTGTTACATTTTATGGTATAGAGGTGATTATGAATCAAGGGTTTATGGATTAAACTGAATGATCCTCCATTATGTAAATGTTTTCTTATTAAGCACATATGCATAACTATTGAATCTTTATTTCCACTTTGTTTCCTTTCACTGGAGTAAAATGCAGTTCTGTTGTTGCAGGTAATAAGGCTCTTAACAAGACCCATGTATCAGCATTCTCCAATGTTTCGAATGGTGGTGATGGTGTTACTTTTGTAACCGTTTTTACGGTTTATAACTCTACTAGTGTTGGTGATAAATCAAGTGAGTCAACCATGGTGGGGAAAGTATCATATGACAAGGTTGGCCGGTCAATGGCAATCTTGAATACATTCATAAGTTTCATACAGGTACATCTCAAATACAACTCATATGTGAGATTTTTAGTAATATCATGGCCCGTCTATTAATCCATATAATCTCTTGCTATACTCACTTGGTTTATGAGATTTGTTTATAGTATGTTGATGAGCAATTGAGAATAACCATCAATTTCCATATTTTGTATTTTGATTGCTCTTATACGTCAAATATTGGTTATACTTGTATTTTGCAGTTGATGATGCCTCAAAGCAACACAATTATCCTCACTGATCCGGCATCCAGCCTCCCTTTGAAGAGAAACAGGGTGATGGTATATCCCATTCAAGGTGAATATTCACGAGACAAGTTGATGCTTCAAAGAATCAGGTCTTACATTGTAAGAGCACATTGCATTAACCAAATAGTGTCATAAAAGACTAAAACACCTTCAATCCATGTTTTTTTTCATTTTATTTTATCATTTATGTAGTACATTAGTAATTATTAGAGGTGACATTTTCTGCTCAGTTACTTATATAGTTATATATGGTCAAGTAAGGTTTTACTTAATTCCCAACAGTCATATGGGTAAAAACAAATAATTATAAACAGAAAACGGTTCAAATGGGTTATAGTTTAGTGCATAGAACCTACTCAATTGCTTTATTAGAAAGTGAGATTATAGTTGCAGTAATGTATGTTTTGTAATCATATGCAAGACAGACTTATCTTTAAAGAATTGGCAAACCATGTTGCGGCAACATGACTCGTCCCATCCCCTTTTGATTTGTACATAAACTACTGTTTTGACTCGGTACACAACCAGCCTTACCCATCCATTTTGCCTCTTCTAGTAATGATACTTTGTTGTTTAAATTTTAGAGGAATTCCTTTAATGTTCTTTTGCTTAACACTTCATAAATCTTGCAGGCTTTTTTAGAAGAAAAGCTTAAAGAGCAGTCAAGGGAACCAGGAAAAAGAATTAGTAATATTATCTTCACCGACTCCGACATAGCAGTAGTTGGTGATGTGGGCCAAATATTTAGCGAATATGAAGACTTTCATGTGGCTCTCACTTTCCGTAACAACAAACAGCAGCCTTTGAATTCAGGGTTCATTGCAGTCAGGGGCACTCCTGATGGAATTTTAAGGTATGTCTTTTTGAAATATGTTAAAATCACTCCATTCGCCCCATGAAAACTCCAATGTTTGACTTTGGCTGATATTATATGTCAAATGTTTGACTTTGGCAATGATAACCTTCAACAATGGCAAAATAAGATCTTGTAGACACAAGTTGATAACATCAGTATAGTAGCGATCTCAAATAGGGAACTGTAGGAATAACTGCGGGGAAATATTTGACCGACATGATATTAGGAAAAGGTTTCGCTAGTAATAACAAAGGTAATTGCATGGACCCGAATTTATAGCATATGTTTGTTGGAATGATGAACAACGGTCAAAATAGGTAATTGTGCCTTGAAAACTTCACAGAATTTAAAATATTCGACTATTTGTGTAGCCATTTAGAAGTAAATGTATCGAAAAATCAACACCCCTAATTCTTTTATACCAATGACAATGCACGAATAGGCAACTATTACTTCAAAACTTTCCAAAAATTTAAATGCCATAATCTGCATCGGTACTTCAAAGATTAAAGTGTTCCATTTTTATAGGATGAAATCAATATAATATTCCTTTCCTCATGAATGTGATCCAGAGCAAAGATCTTCTTGGAGGAAGTGTTGAAAGTTTATAGTTCGGAATACATGAAAGCTTCACGAATGCTTGGCGATCAACTTGCAATTGCTTCAGTAGTAAAATCTCATGCTTCATTTGATGCAAAAACATTTAGTACACACCAACCTTTCCTTGAAGACATCAATGGTGCATCTGTGCTCTTTTTGCCTTGTGCTGTTTACAACTGGACCCCTCCTGAAGGTGCTGGTCAATTTCATGGCATGCCCTTGGATGTCAAGGTAAACAAACTAAGATATACCATAGTATGTGTGCTTTATAAAGTTAACAAGTGATTGTTTTTGGTAACCATCATACCTCGCTTTATGAGAAATGTATAGCGGTTTATATTTGCGCTTGCATACTTTGTTATTCTTTTTTACACTTTTCACACAACCAATGATAATCTGACACGATTAGTAAAAAATGACACAAAAAATTGATTCCTTGATAAGCAGCAATCAGAATACGCTTGTTAATAGTTTGATGTGTTGTTTTTCAGGTGGTTCATTTCAAGGGATCAAGAAAACGTCTTATGCTTGAGTCTTGGAACTTCTTGCAGTCTTCATCTTCTCATGATTTATCAGATATGTTATGCCTCGTATTACGCAGTGGGCGGACAAAGTATGATTTTTGAATTCGACTAGGGAACCTCACAATTTCATCGATGGAAAACAAAAACAATTGGGGATTAATTATATGTCAAGAAACAAAATACAGGAGTCATTTTGTGTTATTGGAGTTTGATATGGTTCTTTTATAGATTTTTGTACTAAATTTGATTTATAAAAGTTATCTTAGGTGTAATTAATTCAAGAGAAAGATTTAAGTGTTTTTTATATGAACGTGTTCTTCGTTTTATTAAATTCTGTATAGCAGGGATGACTAAAAATAAAGTTGATTTCCACCAAACCAAAACACATCATGACAGAAGTCTATGGCTGAAAGGTGGATATCTGATAATTATCATCTTATTGAATGATTTTATCTGGAGTTGAGCAAGATCACACTAAAATCTTACCATTCATGCTCAAAGAATTACATATCTCATAACAAATATTTCTTCAAAATATCACATTGTGCACCATACAAATGAAACAAAAACTCAATTGAAAACATCAATGCTTGGTGAATCTTTGAAGAACTTCAAAGTAATCAGGAAACGTCTTGCGAGTGCAAGCAGGATCCTTGATGGTGACAGGAACATCTGCACAGGCTGCAAGAGAGAAAGCCATGGCCATCCTGTGATCATCATATGTGTCTATTGCCGCCACATTCAACCGTTCGGGTGGAGTGATCACACAGTAGTCAGGTCCTTCTTCAACTGTTGCTCCCAACTGAAATTGTTTTGACCCGTTAAGTGTTGTATGAGTAGAGGTAACAAGATATAATGACAAAAAAAAATAGTCTGAAATATTAATTTTAATATTTCAAAGGCCCATTTTACCTTTCTGAGTTCTGTGCAAATGGCGATCATCCTTTCAGTTTCTTTGACCCTCCAGCTAGCAACTGAAAAATAACAAAAATAATATGCTAATACCATCAGAATTGTATATAATGGATAGCAAATCCATAATATGGACATCTAAGGGTGTTTGGATGTGTATTTTGAAAGTGATTATGTGAATCAAATAATATGTTGTACTAAAATGAATAGTAGGAGATATTGTTCAGATGTGCTTTAGTTATCTGAAGTTGTAAACTTGTAAAGCATAAGTTGTTTGAGTGTCACTTTGACACATGCTGGAAGAGGTAACAAGGTAATATTATTTCACCCTTTGATAACCAATTTATTGAAACATTAAAAGCTGATTATTCAGATAAATCAAATTCAAAATGCAACTTTGAACCCTTAGAATGTGCCTGATTATACTTTCTGTAAAATGAATGATATCATTAGTCAAAATATCTCTCAACTAGAAGGCTTGATGAAAATATAACAATACCGTCTCTAATGGCTGTAGGACCATCTGCATAGAGAGCAACCACAGCAAGAGTCATGGCAACATCAGGCATTTTGTTCATGTTGACATCTACAGCACGCAAATGTTTCCTTCCAGAAGAATCTCTTGGTGGGCCTCTCACCGTAACAGAGTTCTCGGTCCATGTTACTTCGGCACCCATTTGTCCAAGAACCTCCGCAAATTTCACATCACCCTTCATTGAGAGGAAAAATGTCAAAGAAATGCACAAGAAATCGCACACAAAATATGCACTTTGACCAGAGGTGGTAAATGGAAGGGTTGGATAACAGTCTTAGCACATGAAAATGGGTTTGGATTCAAACAGGCTGACCCATCAACACTTTTTGTCTATTAGATACGATTACTAAACTTAAATTACCAAATTAATAATAAGATTTCTTTCAAATAAAGAAGATTTTAGATGTAAGCATTTGAATGCACTTATAAGACTTTTGTCCTGCTTACTGCTCCACCAATTTGACCATTTTTATTTTTAGCTATTTTATTAATTTTATACTTACCCCTTATCACTACTGTACAGCATTGGATTGAACAGTTCAATTCAATTATATGTTAATGGATTGAAATTGCCACCTCTAATTTTGACTTTTGAGGTTAAAAAGGCTAACTTCAGATGAAATTTGACTTGAATTCTCAAAGGCTCACAATATATGTGATTAAATTTATCAAGAATATCAGCATAAATACTTGTAACAGGAGGTTTTTATATAGTGAATTTTAATAAAAGCCGTTAAGATATAAATTCAGAGTATTTCAGACAGCAACGATTTGACCTCCAACTCAAAATTAACTTTTATACTAAAATTTAAGGAGATATTAAAAGAGAAAGTCATTGTGCACCTGTAAACTACTTGTTCCACAGCCTTCAACGGTGATGGTGCCACCAGTTATGGCAGCACCAGCCAAGAAGTAACTTGCGCTTGAAGCATCACCTTCTACATACGCATTTCCAGGTGACCTGAAGAAATTTGTTCATATGAAATTCATAATTCCGAACTCCATAAATACATGGTTTTTATGTGAAAACAAAGTAGACTTACTTGTAGTTTTGACCACCTTTGATGAAGAACCGATCCCAACTATCGCTGTGTTCTACTGAGACACCAAACCGTTCCATCAATTTTATTGTCATCTCAACATAGGGTATAGAAATTAATTTATCAATAATTTCAATCTCTACATCTCCAAGGGCAAGGGGAGTGGCCATAAGCAAAGCAGTAAGGTATTGACTACTTATAGATCCTGACAACTTAACCTGTAAACATGAAACACAAATTTATTATTAACTTAATATCATTATAAATCATATTGCTGATTCATGATGCTTTGTATCTTTTAATTAATCAGTTAACCTTTACAAAAATGATGTTACTGTTACTAAGATAACAAATCAAAATTATAGTTTTTTTGCACCTATTAATACAAGGATTTAATGTGTTTTCTGCATAAAAAATAACCCTTGATTGAGCAGTTTGATCCCTTTCGTTTTATTCTTCTTTTCTATTTTACCACGTTAGAGATCAGACAGAATCCCAATCAACCAGTTAATCAGCAATTTGGTTAAAAGTGCCACCTAATTCACTGTTAAGGTTTGTAAAGAAGAAATGTATAAAAGATACTTTTTTGGGTTAAATGCACACAATAGCAACACATTTCAGGTAATTACCATTTTAGATTTTGATATAACACAAACTATTAGCAAACTAGCAACAGACTTTAAACTGTCCATTTCGTTGAGGCGGAGCTCTTACAACTGGTTTGAGCATTAAACTTTGATATAATACAAACTATTAGCATACAAAGACATCAAAGAAACAGAAGGTAATAACAAAACAGTACCTTTCCACCAGGAAGGCCCCCGCCTCCAGCTACACGCACGGGTGGGCAGTTTGTCCCGAGAAAACAATCAACATCTGCCCCAAGCTGCTTAAGACCCGTGACCAAGTCACCTATCGGTCTCTCTCTCATTCGAGGAACCCCGTCTAGAATGTAGCTGGAGCAAATAACCCATAAATGGCATAATTAGATGGATGTGTGTTTCTCTAAGAAGAGATAATGTCCCTTCTGTCTAATGGATATTGCAATATTCGAAACGTAGTTTTGGGGAATTATATGACTACTGGTCAAAAGTAAGGGGGAAATGAAACAAGTTAAACATTATAAAAGTCACCTAAAGTATACCCAAGCATTTACAACCTTCTAAATTGCTTTATTCACAAAAATTGGATGATTGTTTTAATAAATAGCTTTTGTAATCGTATTTAATGTAGTAAATACTAACAAAGATAAGACAATGACAAAACAATATGGCAGGTCAACCCAACCCAACCCAAGTGATATTGACTAGTTACCCAATCCAACCCAAGTGATATTGACTAGTTACCCAACCCAACCTAATCATGTGAAAGACTGGCAGGCCAGTTTTGCCACCCATAGTTAAAGGTCAGAAAATGCTTCAATAATGGCAAGACAAAAGTCTTGTGGATCCAAGATCATAATTTGTATGGTACAATTACTATATGAAAATAGCTAATTTATAATATCCTGAAGTAGAAAAACTGCCCATGCGACCTCTAAAAGGTAGAATCTTATTCTTAGAAAAGAGAATATATCAAAAAATCACCCATATTGACCCGTAAGTCAACCAGCCTGGCCCAACCATTTTGCCACCACTATTAGAGCCAGGAGAATACATCAACATACCTTGAATTACCACCAGCAGCAGTAACTGCAGCCGTCAATGGGCGCATAGCTGTTCCTGCATTACCAAGAAAAAGCTGTATTTCATCTTTAGCTTCTCTGCCCACTGGAAACACACCACCACAACCTTCCACAATTGCCCTTTTAATCGCACCATCTTCCTCAACACTTAAACCTAGAGTTCTTAAAGCCCCAAGCATGTAATGAACATCATCACTGTTGAGTAAGTTGTCAACAGTGGTTGTTCCCTGCGAAATAAATTAATATTTACATCAAACCATGGGCTCAAGTTAAAACATGGATTTTCATTGGTTCACTAGTTTGCTACATACATGGGTGTTGCTAGTATTTTATTATATATTTCACAAATTTTATAGTAGTACTAATACATCAATAAACACAAATCCTGACATCCTGTATAAGAAGGAAATCAGACGAGAAAATTTTCATCACATGCCAATCTCAAATATAGTAGCAAATTAAAGTCTCGACTGACATACTAAACCCCATAAATTGTAAATGAATCAACATCAAATACATGCGTTAATACAGGTAAATAAACTCAACCCATGTCAAATATCAAGTCCATCTAAAACCCACTAGGAATCAATGCCCAAATCCCGAATCAAGCATTCAAAACGTTTAGAAGGTGACATATTATCACTTAGAAGGTAGACCATAAAGTTCTAAAAGTAAGTGCTCTATATAGTAAATACAAAGATAAAAGATGAACAATAAACCATGATAGGAAAACATGTATACCAGAAGATCAATAAACCATGATAGCATAGTGTTGACTACTATGAAAAATGCAAGATGAATCTAATCTCATCCAAATTCTCTCTGGAGTCTTAATTCATAACATGCTCGGTAATCTTATGACACATGCTCTATTTGTTACATAAACTAAGCTCACACATACCTCAAATTCAGTCTCCAATTCAAGAACTATACACACTCAATTTTACAGATAGTACAAAAGATTAAAAACTTCCTACTCATACTTTATATACAAAGATAAACCAGTCATAGAAGCACATTCAAGAATCAAAATTTAATACTTCCTCTGTTCCAGAAAAAAGCAACATCTTTGACTTTCACATCAAACAGGCAGTTTACGAAATTCACCAAAACCCACATGAATTTCTAGCAAATTGGCACATAAACTCATCTAATTATTACTAATATCATTACGAACTTCAATGTATCAAATCAAATGAATTAAAGTACCTCAGAAAGTGCAGCGAGGAGAAGAATCCGATTAGACAGAGACTTCGACCCGGGTAAATTAACGGTGCCCGATATCTCTTTGATGGGTTGCAGCACTATCTCCGGCACCGTCGACGGCTTCTCCGTGGTGGCAGCAGAGGCTGAAACGGTGAAAGATTTTGTCCCAATGTTCTTGTTACAAGAAACAGAGATCTGAGCATTTGGGGCTTTGTGTTTCGACCCAAAAGATAAGAAAGACAGCGACTTGGAACAAGGGTTTTGGGAATTGGATGGATTGTTGATGAATTGGCAGTTTGAAGATTACGAGCAATGTTGTTAACGTGAGTCGCCATTGTCGTCTGCTGCGTGAACACTCAAGATTAAAGAACACGTAGTAGGTATGGAGAATTTAAGTGGAATTGGGGGATTGAGAAGAGAGATGATGAAGAAGAGAGTAGGTGGGTGATTGTTACCTCAGTTCATCATACCAACCCCCGAAGCTTACCAAACTCCTCAGTATCAATCTAAAAAAACAAAATTAGTTCACTAAACCGTATTTTACGTTACAATTACATTAAAAATTATTTTTTTAAATTTTTTTAGATTAATAATATCTTTCTACACTTATCATTATTTTTATTTTTCTTCCACTCACAACCACTCTAAAAGTATTTTTTTATAATGTTTTATCAAATATACAAATAAATAGTAATATAATATCTCTTATCCACTCAAAACTATTTCATATAATATAAATAACACACTTACAATATATAAAAAATTTACTATGAATACTTTTAAAGTTAAAAATTAAAGGATGAACCTGATGCTTCAAACTCCCGTCATATGCATAGATCTTCAAGGGTGATGGATCAATTTGGGTCGAGTTATTTAGCCTCGGTATGTATTAATATAAGAGGTTATTTTCGTATTTAATTAAATTGAAATTGACTGGTTAAGAATCTTATTTGTTGGGTCATAAAAATATGTTATTGGTTTTTTTAAGGAAGAAAGATTATGTACAATATATTCTTAATCAATATTAGTTATGTATTAAGTAATTTAATGATTTATGTAGAAATAATGAAGAGAAAATTAACATCAAATTCATCAAATCATAATTTGATAATAACTTGAAATTGAAATTAAATCACTAGAATGTTTTTGAAATCGATTATTCTTTTAGATTAAACCATTTGTGGACTTACAATTAATTTAATCTGATAATATCAAGAAGTAGATGCAAGAACCTGAATTGAATTAATGAAATTTTCTTGAGAAAAGTCTATGTTTGTTTTTTTGTTTGTAAAAGAGGAATCTCAGTAGTTTTTCAAAAACTATCGATCATACATAAACTAAAAACACATATTCACTTTATACCACTTAAGTTTATTTCATGTTTCATAATTATCCTAAAACTTAACTAGTAGATTTAATTCATAAAAAAATATATTTGTTTCTTTGTTTGTGAAAGAGGACTCTCAATAGTTTTTCAAAAATTATCGATCATACATAAACTAAATACACATATTCATTTTATACCCCTTAAGTTTATTTTATGTTTCATAATTATCCTAAAACTTAAATAATAGACCAAATTCAAAAAAAGTATAACATGAATACGTATATTTATATACAAGTCAATCTTCTTACTCTAATAAAAGAGTAAATGAGAATGCCACATGTCATCACCACAATTCTTCTCAACAAAATTTTCTCGCTCTCTCTCCTATTAAATAATTATTTTAATACTTTTTAATATTTAGTAATTAAGAATTAAATCTATTTATTAAGTTTATTTCTAAATAAATTAATACTTTTAAAAAGTCAATTTTTTAAAAACAAAATTAAGCAAATTTGGGAGTTGTAATAAGAATTTTTTTTTAAAAATGTATTTTTATACGGTTTGTTTTAAAACAAAATGTTTTTTTAAAAAAAATTAAAATCAATATTTTAAAAAGTCGATATCACTTATTTATAGTCATTTCTCATACTTAATTTAAGTTATATAATATCTTATAATATCATTTTATATTTAATAAATTTATTATATTATATTTTATTTATTCAACCCGTGTAATACACGGGTTACTAAAACTAGTATTTATATACAAGCCAACAAAAAAGATCAAACTCAAAATATTTAATCTATAGGTGTTTGAGAGTAAATACACTCGATGGATCATGTCAGCGTGGGTATCATGTTCATTTGAATTCATGTGTAAAACGAGTATCAAAGGGGTTGTGGGTCAATTATGGTGTGTTGACCCAATGGGTCTAATATTTTGTTTGCCTTTTTAAACTAATATTCATCCGTATAATATCTTTAGTAAAATTTTAGAAGAGACAGAGAAAGAAAATTATAACGGTCTTATGAAATATTATAATAATTATAATAACTAGCTAGATGGATAATTTGTAAACCCTCTTACTTGCAAATCTTTATTGCAACTTACTAGTGACAATGACTAAGAAGGTTTATTGTATATATATTTTTAAAAATGTTCTAATGTTAAACATACTATTTAATACACTAAGATTATATAAGTATTCAATCTTTAATTTTATATTTAACTTATAACGATTATAAAATAAAAATATAACACTTGATGATGGAAGGTATTTGTGGAGGACCTAATTCCAAAAAATTAGGTACGGAAAAGTTTTTTGCTGACTTGATGTAGAACCCACACCTACCAATTTGAGGGTTGGTAGCTTCATCAGTTCATCATGCATGTAACTCATGGTTTAAGCCCAAAGTTGAAAGCCCACTTGCCTTCAAATTAAGTAATTAACGACAATAATATCCAAAATTCTAATGATAAAAATAACAATAATGGTCGGCCGGGCACTCACACTGTACACACTACACTACATCACATACCCACCAATCACAATTTGTCATTTCACACCACACCACCATTGGAGATTCCAGTGTGAGTGAAGAAACATAGCTTCAAAATGGGGGTGAATGCCGTGAAACGGCCAAACGGCGATGCGTGGGGATCGGCGGCGGTGGTGCCACGTGGCGCTGTGAGGTTCCTGTGTGGGATTGGCTAGATGTGATTGTACATCTCCACTAAAAACATCAAATCAATAGAATCTGTTTTTGTTTTGCTACACTAAATGCAATTGTTACGGCTACACAAATTTTAATATTAAGCATATGTTTTTATCAGACTTTTGTATCATTGGCATAGGTTTTCAAAGTTTTATTTTTTATAAATGTTACCCATAAGTCGTAACGATTTGGATCGAGAATCACAATGAATATTTGAATATCTTATATAATTTATTACATTTTTATATATCCTTAAAGAAAACATTATTTTATTGCTTTCTAAAATTGTTGATTACTATTAAAATTAATATACTTTCTTATTTTATAAAAGAAAATATCTCAACTTAATTTGTGTATCTTGGAAGTCTCTAAACTTATTTAAAATACACGTATTGTAAAAAAAATAAAATAATGTATTGCTACCACTTAACGAGTCAAAATTAGATAATATTACATTTTAGATGTGAAAAATGCTGTCATGAATAACTTTATATCATTTAAGATGACATATATTGGTATATGACACGGCTGAAAATTGGTAACATTTATGTCGTGGTCAAGAATATACTTTATAGTCTATGGATAGTTGGATACCAGTCAGCTATACAACTTAATCTTTTAATTCAATAAATGCGAAATCGATAGTTTTATAATAAATTTCTAACCATTAGTATGATGGAGTATCTTTTTTATGACCCACGTTCCATTATATGTCACAGATCACTTGAACCTTAACAAAGATTGGATAGCCCCCCATCCATGTTCTGTGGCTAATATTCATCACCCAATCCATTCAAAAAGTCATCACCCAAAAAAGACAAATCATATAAATTCAATAATTAAAAATGAAATCAACTTTTTCTTTCATAAAAGACTCGAATTATAGCGATGAATCAAGCTATTTGTGAGCTAGTGAAGACTTATTTTATTGTTACAAACTTAAATTGAGTGGTTCCAGTAGTTATGAGCAAAAGTCGAGTTTTAGATAAATAAAAAAACTTGAAACAAGATACAAAAGAAAGAGAGTGACTTATATAGTCTTTTAAGAATTTATATGTTCGTATTTGTAAGGATTTTGAGTTCATATATAGTCTATGAAAGATGTGAAGATGCTCCAAAAAAACAGAATGATAATATGTTATAATAACTTGTAGAATTTTACATGGGACTCAAAAGAACACCTTAGCAGTAATCAAACATAAAAATCACAAAATTTAGAAAAAGATATGTTTTAATTTTTGGTACAAATTCACGAGAGCATCAATCACGCTACTTCTAATCCACTCTTCTGATCTTCGTTCAATTTGCATGTAAGGTGTTCGATGAAACGCATCAAAGACTAAAAGCCGACCTCTTATTATTCATCTGAGTATTATAGATCAAGATACCGAAAACTAACATCAATCGTCTTTTGTGTAAGCCCCCAAAGCCCAGAAGTTGATGTCAGTTAAGAACCAACCTAACAAACTTCTTTAGCCGCAGCAACCACAGCTTCAACAGTTATCCCATATTCCTTGTAGATCTTTCCAGCTGGAGCACTGGCGCCAAATTTGTCAATGCCGATCGCCTTTCCTTTGCTTCCAACATGTTTCCCCCAACCGAAAGTTGATGCAGCCTCAATGCTGACACGAGCAGTTACACCAGACGGAAGAACACTTTCTTTGTATTCATCAGATTGTTCATCAAAAAGTTCCCATGACACGAAAGACACGACACGAACTGTTTTCCCTTCTTTTCTGAGTTCATCAGCAGCTTTAACCGCAATTTCCAGCTCAGAACCTGTCGCCATCAAGATAACATCGGGTTTGTTCCCTGTTGAGTTATCAGTTATTGTGTAACCACCTTTCCCGGTTCCTTCAATTGAAGTTCCAGGCAGGTTGGGCAGTTTTTGCCTTGAAAGAGCAAGAATTGAGGGTCTTTTTCTGCTTTCGACGGCAACCTTATAAGCTCCAGCTGTTTCATTTCCATCTGCTGGGCGGAACATTAAAATGTTGGGCATGGCACGGAAACTGGCTAAATGTTCAACAGGTTGATGAGTCGGACCGTCTTCTCCAAGACCAATGGAGTCATGGGTCATGACATAAATAACTCCAGCTTCTGATAATGCTGAAATTCTCATGGCACCTCTCATGTAATCAGTGAAAACAAAGAATGTAGCACAGTAAGGGACGAACCCAGGGCTGTGGAGGGCGATCCCGTTACAAATGGCTCCCATACCATGTTCCCGAACACCGAATCGAACGTTGCGTTCTTCAGGTGTGTTCTTTTGGAAATCACCAAACATTTTCATCAAAGTCATGTTTGAAGATGCAAGATCTGCACTTCCACCAATAAGACCAGGGAGAACCGGTGCTAATGCATTAAGCATTGTTTGTGAGAGGTTTCTTGTGGCATCACCGGGTGTTTCTGGTGTGTAGGTCTACATAAAGTCGTAAACAAAATTATTATTCAAATACGATATTGTAGGGGGTATATGGATGTGTGATTTTAAAGTGATATTGAGTAATTAGAATGACATAGTAAGATGTAATAAAACAATATACTAACCGGAAGAGCCTTCTCCCATCCGGCAGGCAATACACCAGTAGCAATAGACTTCAATTCAGCAGCATCTTCTGGGTATTTCTTCTCATACTCTGCAAATTTAGCATTCCATTCAGCTTCAAGAGCAGCACCATCTGGGGTGTGGCGACTCCAGTGCCTGCGAGTTAACAGTAAATAAAAATCAAAATTCAGACAAGTAATCTACATCAACAATCAATCAAGTAATCAGCAAAACCCTATTTAAAAAGTTTGAATCTTTAAGGTGTTTTGCATACTTCTTCACTTCATCTGGTACATGGAATGGCTCATAAGGCCATCCAAGGTTTTGTCTGGTTGCATCTACTTCTTTTGCACCCAAAGCTGCTCCATGGACGCTGTATGAGTTCGCCTTATTTGGTGACCCAAAGCCGATTGTTGTTGTCACCTGCAAGTTACCAAATAACCTTAGGAAAAAAAAAGACACAAACTTCTCTCAAATTTGGTAAAAACATATGTTTACACCTACCTTGATCAAAGTTGGTTTATCAGTCACAGCTTTAGCTTCTTTAATGGCAGCACGGATTTCATCATAACCAGTGTTTCCATTCTTCACCCAAATTATGTGCCACCCAAGAGCTTCAAAACGTTGATCAACATTTTCAGTGAACGCAATCTCAGTGTCACCATCAATGGAAATGTGGTTGTCATCATAAAGCGCAATCAACTTTCCAAGTCCCCAATGGCCTGCAAGCGAACACGCTTCGTTTGCAATCCCTTCCATTTGACAACCATCTCCAAGAACACAATAACTGAAGCAAAACCCATATATGTATATGAGATATCATCAGATTTGTAAACATCCAAAAAGAAATTTGAAATCTTACGTGTAGTGGTCAACAATCTCAGCATCAGGCTTGTTGTAACGAGCAGCCAAATGCTTCTCAGCAAGAGCAAGACCAACAGCATTGGCAATACCTTGGCCAAGAGGACCTGATGATAATAATATTCACAAATTGCTTAGAACAAAATGATTTCTTTTCAAGATTTTAGTATTTATAATTGTACGAGTTTTTACCAGTTGTGACTTCAACACCAGGAGTTTCAAAGTTCTCGGGATGACCGGGAGTTTTGCTTCCCCATTGACGGAATTGCTTCAAGTCCTCTTCCTAACAAAAGATATGATAGATTATTAACTTATCAACGTTATTGCAAACAAAAGTAACACCATATCGATTTGAAGAATCGATTCAAAGATCAATCTATCAATCATCAAGTGGCAAAGAACAAGCAAAATGAAGAACTTCATTATGATTAAATCACAGTTACTTCTCTCAACTTGGTCACTGAATCACTTAAAATAACTGATTTGTGCCCTGAGAATGAAATTATTGAGAACCCCAGATCTGATACAACAAATTCAATTCAGCTGGGTATTCCATCGAACATATGATAGGCAGAAACGATAAAGCAGATCAACTATCAAGACATCAAGTTTAACAAAGAAATGTACCTTTGATGTACTTAATTAGATAACCCAGATTCAAAATCAAGAAAAACTAATGGCAACTTGCTACTGAAACACATAGAGATGATCGAAAGTGCTTACTTTGACAGAATCGTAGCCTGCAAGGTGAAGCAGAGCATACTGGAGCATGCACCCATGTCCGGCGGAGAGAACAAAGCGATCCCTATTGAACCAATAAGGGTTCTTGGGGTTATACCTCATGATCTCATCGTACAATATGTGACCCATGGGCGCACAACCCATGGGCAAACCCGGATGACCCGAATTCGCCTTCTCCACAGCATCAATCGCCAAGAATCTGATGGTGTTGATCGACTTCTCCACCAAAGCAGTGTCCGTCTTGTCGAGAGTCTCCACCGCCGCATTGGAGATCACACGGCGGCGAGTGAGAATCACCTGCCGGCGCGTGGTGGCGCGTGAGGAGGATTTAGCGACGGATTTGAGGCCGGAGAAAGTGGGTATTGAGAGGGAAGTCGATTGCTGGGTGGCGGTGGCGGTGGTAGCACCATGGCGGGGGACGGCGGAGCGAGAGATTGTTGGGTGAGAGAGGGTGAGAGAGGCGGAGGTAGCCATGGGTGCTGGTGGTGTAGAGAGAGAATGAGGGAGTGAGTGTTGTTGTTATTGTAGTAATGATGTGTTGGATGTGGGGTTTTATCAGTTTGTGAGGGTGGAGATTGGAAAGGGGTAGTTGAGGTGTAGAGGGGAGAGGGAGACCGTTGGATGGAGTTTGAGGAGAGATCGTAGCCGTTGATTGAGAGTAGGAAATGAAAGCCTTCGCTTCGATTCCAAGGTGAGGGCAACATGGGTGTTTATGTTTTGATTGTCTCGATCAAAGTTTGGAATGGAATTCAGGGGTGGGTATATGCCATTATTATATTATATTATATAATATACATTTTACAACATGAACGGTAAATTACAAAGATTGGTCCACTTTTTTTTTTTAATGATTATGATAGTAGAGGATTGATATTATTGTATCCAAAAATAATGTTTTTCTAGGCTTAGGGAGCAAAGATAAATTATAATTTTTTTGTTTTTCTTTATTTTAAATACTATAATTTTCAATCTTTACATTTATTAGTAACACATTTTTTTCACTTTTAACTTTAATCTCATTTACTTTTATTCTTTACAATTTTTTTATTTTACGTATCGATCTAAACTTTTCGAGTTAACATACTGCAACATGCGTATGTGATTCAATATTTTTAGATCTATTTTACGATTCCGTTGTGTTTTACGTTTCGTTCTAATTGTTCACATTAACACACCGTAACGCACGTAAACAATTAAAGTTTTTACATTTATTTTTCGTTTGGTTTTATTTCTTTTGTTTTACGAGATTTTCTGATGTTGGTGACCAACGGTGTTATATTAATGCTACTTAAAACGATTTACGCCACAACTGCAACGCGTGGGGCTTGAATACTAGTTTTACTACATAACTTAACCCAAAAGATTGAGGTGAATAGGGATTTATTTAGTTCAAATATCATATGTGATAAAAGAAAGAATGATTTTTGGTTGAATGCAGTGATTTTTTCTTACCAATGATAAGCTTGTAGATTGTCACTGATTCAATAACTGTTGAAAAATTAATAATAAACAACCTTCTCCATAGTATGCTTTCATGTATAACATAGTTTAAGTAATACAATTTTTTAGACCCTATATAAAATGAGAGCGAAATCAAACATCAAAGATATGTAACGAAGATATACCAACACTAATGTTAATCAACTAAGATTGTTTAACTAGAGAATATCTTTTCCTATTTAGAGTTAGGATTGAGCCCATATATATTGTATAACAAATAACTAAATATACTTAAAAAATGTTATCTGATTATCTCATGGTGTTACAATACTATGGAAAATGCATTACAATTGTTCTTATGTAAATGGTTGTTCTTATGTAAATGATAGATAACTCATTGTATAACTAAAAGATTTTAACAGGATAGAATCATTTAAGTTAAATTAACATAATAATTGATTCATGTTGTTTCGTAAAAACTAGACCATATAAAGAACCCATGTTTACTTTAAAATAACAAGGTATGTTATTTTTAAGATATGTCAACTTGGGAGAATCTTATGTGTTGTTTGTTTTTTTTAACAAATTATTTGTAGTCTAGAGACTATATCTATCAAAAAAATATAGACAAAACTTCTGCAGTCTGTAACAAAAAAGTATATGTTTTCTAACGTCTGCAGATTGTTAAAATCAACTCTTGGTGGTATATGACAATGCTGAACGGTAGTGGTGATGGTGGGTGGTGGCGGACAGTGGTGATGGAAATGGGTGATATTGTTTAATCCTCTACAGACTTTAAAAGCGATTTTGTTAAATCTGCATCATACAAACCTCGCGAAAACCTTAGTTATAAAAATTGTTTTACTTGGATAGTTTTAATATAATAAGTATATGTATAAGCGACGATTAACAATTTTATATTACTTATTAATAAAGAGAGAGTGCTTTTAAAATGATAGTAGTTTCTTTTATCATTGAAATAGGTTCTTGTAACCTTTGAAAATTATGATAGAAAACTAAAATAAAGTATTTGATCCTAATTTAAGTGGTGTTTATTTTTTACCAAAACTTCTTCCACATCTCTTCATTTGCGTGCACGCAGACGCAAGAAGAGATTTTAAGTGCGCAAAGTATTTGTTTTCTGAAAGACGTTTCATTAAAAAACATCTTGAGATCTGCATCGACAAGATGTAAACCTATGTCTTCTAAGATCTTCTAACACACTTCTTATACTTCTCTCCTCTTACCGGTCACCACCACCGGCCTCCCCTCTGCGACCCCCCCCCCCCCCCTTCTGGCCCCCTTCGTACCACCATCGCAACAGCCCCTTCTTCCCCCCTTCTGACAACGACGGCGGCGGCGGCGACGACAATAACAATAATAACATTGTAGATGTTAAAAACAAACAGTCTTTTTCTACAGATTGCAGACGTTTGGTCCATCTTTTCTACTACAGATGTCTACAGATGTGATCCACAGACTGCAAACGTTTTCTTGCAAAAAAACAAACAACACCTTAGTTTTCTAGGGGAATATCGATACACACCTTTATGGGTTAAAATAATGATATTAATAGTTATTGCATCATATTTTGCATTCTTCAGTTTTTTTTGTAAGACTAATGCTATTTGATTACTATATTATTAGAGGTATTAGATTTGTTGGCCCTGCTTGACTAAGGTGGCCTTTCACCAACATTTGGAGACACATATATTGACTTTTAGGTGCCGCCACACATAAACGAAAAGGGAGTCAGAAATAATAGTAATAATTGTATTTTAGTTTCTTTAAAGTTTAAAATCCTTTAAACTCATTTTTCTAATATCTTTGTTATCAACTTATAATATTATATATGACAACTAAAAATACAGTATTTCTTTCTTATTCGTCTACAGAGTCACCAACCAACTTTTTATGCTTGATGTTATAATTTCTTTCTTTTGTTTATTTTTTTTCTTTAATGTTACTTTCTTTTTCTCGTCCAAAACTTTTTCTAGCATGTTTTGTTCTAGGTTTTATTTTATTTCACTTTTATAAATCTTTTTATTTCATATATTTTTATTTTTAGTTGGTGTATCTGCAACTCTTTTGAATTTACTCTTGAGAAGTTAACTTTTTTATACTTATGCTCACATATAAATTTTATTTAAATCAACTCGCAAATATACTATGATCTATTTATGTATTTTTTAGTTTTGTTTTAGCTATTGTATCCTCAGCATTTTAAAACATACCCTTGCCATGTGAGTTTTTTACTATAATTACATATAAATTTTACAACTTTCCCGCGACGAAATCCGGGTTAAAGCCTGCTAGTTGTCAATATGACAAAAGACATGTATGTCTTCGAAAGTTTATTACAATACACTTTTGATGCTATGAGATGATTATATTATATGGAATTATATTAGATAGAATGGTAAGAGAAAATAGAAAATCATAATATAACAAGGAAAAGAATAATTGTTCTGACTGATACATACAAAACGAAACAAGTCAGCCAATTTAACTAGTTTCAAATCTAAGGGTTCAATTCTTGATTTTGACAGTTTGTCGGTTTTGTTCGGTTTATAACTAGAAACCTGACAAAAACAAAACGGTAGTTCAACTCTTATTGTTTGTATGTTATTTTGATTTTTGAAATATGTAACTATGTACTACAACATGAATCATATTTATCATATCAAAATTTTAACATAAATGAATGATTTTGAAAATAAAGTAAAAAATCGATCCATAAAGTTAAGCCGTTAAAAACAAAACTTTAAACCACTAAAATTGACGGTCCAATCAGCCCACCCAAACCAATCGTTTTGGTTTGCCAGTCCAAAGCCATAGCTAACGATTAAACTCCGAATTTCTAACAAAACCGGCAAAACCGAACCCTAAACATCCTTTTAAGTGTTAAGTGTTTGTTCTTGTGTAATTTAATACAATAAATCTTTAACCATCCAAGGGGACGTTTGTATTATTATCACCACATACAAGTATAATGCAAACTATGCTTTTCATACGATAGTTAAGCTTTGATTTCTCACCAACCCCCATTATCTCCTGCCAAACCTACCTCCTTTAGATTACATTTTTTTTCAATAAAGTGACTTAAGAGATCTTAAGAACCTAATTACACGTTGGGTCTCTCTCAAACAAACAAACATACTTAGTAAGGTTCCACTAAAATAATGAAGTTTGGGGAATGTAGATGAGAGAAACTCTTACATCTAACCTAAAAGCTAGAGAGACTGTTCATAGAGAAACCCCCAGCTCACAAAAAGGCTACGCTAAACACGTTGAGCATGCAATATTTATAAAATAAAATCGAGCCCCAGAGCCACTAAAGGTGTAACAAAACAGTACTAAAGGCACGTGCTACTACCAAAGACGCATTGTCACCCACACCCCCCAAGGCCCAAACCCAGTGCTCCCTTTAATCCCATAAAATACACCTATGGACTAAAGGCATTCGGACTCTTTTAAGATATTTACAAAGAAAAGAGAGAGGAGGAGGAGAGGGGATCACCTGGTTAGAATGAATGATAAGCTTTTATATATTTTAATTCTTTTGTTGTTCGAAGCACAGTCCTGATTCCTTCTGGTGTCATAGAATAAGGCGCAGATGCTGATCGAAGAGAGGATGATTTGTCAATGTACATATACCGTTTATTGCCATTCCAGTATAGAATGATGCGATTTGTGGACTCACGCGACCAACTAGCACCTGTAAATATGTATTAAATTTAACCACCACCCACATAACAATAATGTCTAGTTATACAAAGTAGAAAGAAAAAGAAGATAATTTCAAATTCTCTAAAAGAAAATATCAAGAGTTACCAAGTGCAAGGACTAAATGGAAAGAACCATGTGAGTATTTGGTTGTCACCTGCTCAGTATAACTACCTGCTTAATTTACAAAATGAAGCCACATAAATCATCATTGACTTTTTCTAAAGTTCAAAAATACCAATTAGGAAAGACCATTCAGTTAACACTTAACACTTTCTGTATACCCAACCAAAATGGAAATAAATAATCTGTACTGGACTATTATCTTTGAATAAACCTTGAAGTGCCTAAACAAACCGAAAATGATTTTGAACAACTATAAATGATCAAAAAAATACTTAACTAGTTTGGTGAATATACTTGCAGCCACATCAGATTTTCTCGCAAGTTTTATCAATTTTGAGGCCATTCCACCAAGTACTCTTGTTGTAAGAGCCATGTCATCAAAATCTTGACGATAACCACCTTAACCTGTAACAAACATTCTTATAAGTAAATAAATTATATTAAAATTAGATTATATAATGTACCTACATCCTTATGCTCTGCGATAAATTTAACTAAGTAATTGATGAGGGCAATTTGTTACGTATAACTGCAGACACAAAAGAAATATATATTTTCCAGAAAATCTTTGGGCTGCAACATTTTACGTTCACAAGCTTGTGACCCCTTTCGGTACACGCGAGGGTATTCTTCCATGTCAGCACCGCAAGCTTCTGCAATTTGTAAAGCCCATTAAACCATGAAGCTACCATCTGTATATAAGATCAAAAGATAAATGTTAAATATAACACAATCATAAAATGTGCTAACAGAATTATGATTATGATAACATCTAAGTGGCTAGAGACTTACCTATATAGACTGCCTCACCTCCAACTCCACAATAATCATATGGGATCCGAACATTATCTGCAAATTGAATTCTGTATCTTGTGTTAACAAAACAATAAGAAACACAAAAACATAACATTAAATATAGATATAAAAAGTAGTATGCAAGTGACTTATACCAAGTTGTGCTTTACCAATGCCTGAAACTCCACCTAATTAAGCAGGGAAAAAAGAAAATCTCATCATTTAGAGAACCAAAACTGGCAGTATAGATATATATATATATATAAAAAGAACAAACCAATTTCAGTAACTTCTTTGCAACTAATTCCTCCATCCAAAATGATATCCAGATCAGCACATGATGTGGTGATATGTACATGGATTTCCTCTTCCCACAGCATGTCCCAGACACTCTGGGAACCTATAACAATGGTAACACAATTATTAAATAGGCTGCACACTTTAGTTTCAAAACAAATAATATGGCTACCCTTCTTATCCTAACCAATCATACCATGTTAGATACTTAGATGTAGAAGTAATATAAATGGCTTCTGCTGAATTTTTCTGAAGAAACTTTGCAGCTAGAAATGATAGAGAAACAAAAGTTATGGATATTAGAAGTAAAAGAAGAGTGTGTTAATAATACCACTGACGATAGTATGATTGCTACTGGTGCTCTCCAATCTGCTACCATCTGATAAGCTCTTCAGAATCTCAAGTGACTCGGTAACTAGAAATCTTTAGTTCTGAATCAATGTGTATCCGTGTATCACAGTAAAAGTTGAATTAAATTGTTTATGATGAAAGATGTACAACCAGCATTAGGTTCTAAAGTATCTCTATACATTCAATTTTGTGTTAACACCTTACATTGTATCATTATTTAACATAAATGGACCAGCATTAAAAGAATACACTATGAAATATCAACAAATATGTCTTTTGCAAGCTAATCCGCATCTTAGAAAAAGAACAGATAAGAACTAGGGGCCTCTCCTAAGTGTCCCCCTATACTGATAATTGCGAGCTAATTGCATGCTTTCATGCTCATTACTATGCGGTTGTAAAAAATTTTTATCATAGAAACATACAATGGATAACTTTTGCTAATAGAGCCATCATTTACATGAACAACATGGCATTGTTGGTGAATAATAAGCACCATACAGTAATCTTATTTAGAACCTTAGCCCTTTCCATCTCTCAATGACTCTTCAAACAATAAAACTTTATTGATGATTTCCCGCATAATAAAAGGTTAGCAATGGTAGAATCTCCATCTCCATCCCTATAATTTATAACTAGATATCAACTTTCTCTGAATTTTGTTTTAACACTTTAACCAACCACACCTTATTCTCCATCTCTATCTCTATTTCCCTCGCAAATACTTTCTTTATTAAATTTTCTCTTTCTTAAATACTCATTAACATTTATAGATATGATGAATAGTAGATCTCTGTATTTGAAGAAACATTACGATGGAAACAGAGATTCTACTATGAATGCTCAAGACATGCAATGGTTAGGGTTGAATACACTCATGCAATCACCTCCATTTTCCTAATATTTCTTCAATCGGAAATCACAAACACATCAATGAAGATCATATCACAAACCTAACAACGACATCCAGAATTGCCACAATAATGTTTCAAAACTAGTAACAAAAGCATGCAATAACGTTTACCAGACATTTAATCAAACAGTTGGCGAACCTAACAAATAGCAGAACAAGACAATCAGTTCAACGAAGGAAAACAAACCTATAACCCTTGAATCCGAACTCTGTGATTACATTACAGTAATCAAACATAACCTATGAACAATAAATAAAAAAAACGGTTGATTCAAACATAGTAGATTCAGTAAGCGTATATTATATTAAAAATGAAATACCTAGGGCAACATGTGAAGGAGAAAGAGAAGAAATCGACGCAAAACCTCAGGACCTCCATATCTCACCCTCAACTTAACCTTGAGCGAATATGAATATATAATCTCTTTGTAGTTTGATCTTCCCGCCATTTCTCGATCGTGAGATATTATTCGTTTATTCTTGAGGATTATTATACTGTTTGGGGGATGGATCGCTTATTATTGGATGTTTTATTTATAGAAAAATATTCCGCCGTATCTTTTGATTGGATTTCGAAATATTTCGTATCTTTTGATTAGATTTCAACACGATTTGGAGCATACAAAACGAATTAAAAGCGACATTTTGAAATTAGGTGTTATTGTTTAAAATAAAATTAGCAACACATACACTAATTCATTTTGAAATGGTTATATTGTAGATTAGTAATATTGATGATTAATTTATAAAAGTGATATGAATTAAATAAATCTTTGCAAGTGAATGTTATATAATGTTTAGAAATAAATATACATATTTTTATTCATATAGAAAATAAAAGATTGTTTCGGCCAGGCTTACATGTGAGGGTAATCGACAAACATTTTGGGTCGTATCGTCGCTTGAATATTATCATGGTGTTTGTATCGCGTCACGCGAGTATGGCGCATGTTCGCTTAAGTGCTTTTAGTTCGTTGATATTAAAAAGAATATAGATGTCGTAATAACTATTTGACTTAATCAATCAGTTGGTTTCATATTTCTCAAAAATAAATTTCAATATTTTTCATTCTAACCACTTATATCCAGATTTAACATTTTTTGTTCCATTAATTCCTTAACTTTTACATAAACAAATTTAAACATGCATACGTACCGCCTTTTTGCTAATACTTTGATTACCAAACAATTATGTATAATTACGTTAACTTCATCTTCAGTGATCACTCCGTCACACTCCAGCTAATATCATCATCATTAACTACGGTGACACTTCAAGACTTGTAAATAAAATTAGCTTGTTAAACAATTATATGTTTCATTTCTTCAAGACAAGTTTCCATTAACTCCGCCCATCAAGTTCATGAACATTGTTAAAACATCTCTAAGATACACTCCCTCCAAACTTTCCAAGATTAACGGATGATGTATGAATATCCTTAGATCCAATCGTAGATCGTTTTAAAAGAAAAATGGTTCTAACAACCAAGAGATTGCAACTTTGTAAGCGATCAATCAGTAGCGTATTCCTAATTTAACGAGCATATTGATAAGCCGTTATATGTATCTTGGTGATGCGTGAATTGAATTAGTTAAACAAGGTTATGGTTTATTATGTACTCAATCATAATACTTGAAAAGGTTTTTGGGGATTAAACTAGTGCAATTATTTTCATAAGCAATTAAGTTGCATGTGTGATATGAAACAGATTTTCTACGTAAAGTAATAAGTTCAGAGTTTGTTCAAATGCAGGTGAAAACTCTAACCTCTATGGCTCTATATAACCAAATCTCATTTCTTCTCACTTTCATATCGCAAACACTAACAAAAAATCTCAAAAATGGCACAAATTCTTCTACCTTTGTTGGTCATCTCTCTCACAATCTCAGGGTTTTCGACCATTGTCGAGTCTCGTTCTCGCGCAAGAACGTACCTTGAGCTACAGTGTCGATCAGCGTTGTATCATGATCTATGTGTTCAAACTCTTTTGCCATATGTAAGCAAAACCGGGCTACCAAGCCCACAACTATTAGCTCAAATATCACTTGCTTCGTGTCTAGCGAAAGCTCGGTTTACCAAAACCTATCTGACCATGGTAGCAAAGAAACTGAACGAAACTGCGACTCCTGGAAACAATCAAGCAATAGAAGAATGCATTTATCAAATCAATGATGGCGTGAACCAGATTACACAATCCTTTAAGGAGTTGCAGAAAATCGGAAAAGATGGCGATGAAAAGTTTGTGTGGCATGAGACCAACGTGCAAACATGGGTCAGTGCTGCATTAACAGATGCTGCAGTGTGCATTGATGGGATCTTGGGCGATGGGATAAACCGGAGGGAACAGTCTATGATCAAGGCGAGGTTGTTGAATGTGAAGCAACTGGCTAGCAATTCTCTCGCGATGTTTAGTCGTTTCACGACAAGATATCGCGCCTCTCGTGGCATCAAGAATCCATAAATTTTGCCATAAAGTGTGTTATTAGATATGTAATTAGTATAAAACTTATTGTTTCAACATCCTTGAAAGGCCAATCAGCTCATAATTTATAACACAAATGCTATAAAGATGTTCACATTAGTACAAAATTGTTTTGCGCTTCACATTTGCATACGAGTGCTGTAGCTTATCATTTTAAAACAGCAGCAAGTAGCTTCATGAAGAACCACCAAAAACCTACATGATGCAGTATACAGACAAGTGTTAACTAACATGTTTTTATATTCTAAATTATCCACGCGCACAAAAACATTAATAAAAAAACTCACCCCAGCCAAGAGGTCCTTAGAAAGCCCCGATTTTTGCTTTTCACCACCATCTCTGACTGGTTTTGTTTGAGGAAACTGGCGAATCACTTTTGCCGCCTGCTGATGATCTCCTTCAACTTCTGAAGTTCCATTTTCTTGTTGAATCTTACGTTTCTGCACAAGCCAAATAATTTAATTATTTTGGTGATAATATATGCTAGAAAGAGAGTAAGTTAATTACTCAATAACTTGTAATAAGTTCAAGCATACCTTTTTTAGTCGTTCATCTATAGAACTTAAAGCACGAGACTGATCAACTTTTGCAAGATAGAAATCCCGCTCTTTCTTAGCAGCCGACAGTTCCAGTGCTAGTTTTTGCTCTCTTGTAGCATTCTTATATGCTGCATTAAAACTAGTTAGTTTGATTTTTTTTTTTAAAAAGCATACGCATTACAACATTCTAATTTGATAAAACGCTGAAATGTGCTTGGTTCAATTACTTAATGCAAAATTTGAGCAACTGTAATTAAGTAATTTGTGGAGTAACTTGAAAAGGCTCTTACCAATCTCTTCTGTGAGATGATCCCATTTGAATTTACTCAGGTATTTGATGTTCCAAAGATCATAATAGAATGAGGACTTTTTCTTCCCACCTAAGCATGCAACAAATGCAAATGATACCCAGTTAGCAATTACTCAATAATAGTTAAAAAGAAACAAGTTTTATACAACTAGTTGCATGTATACCTATTTGTTCACCATTCAACATTGACGCAACCCATTTAGCAACACTCTTGTTTGTAAATTCAACCCATCTGCATGCATAAAACAGCTATCATATATACTATGCTTCTGATATTTTTCCCTTTAGTTTCTTTAAATAAAACTTACCCTTCTGTGAACCCTTGTCCACGAAAACCACCAGCTTTTTTACGATGCACGTGAGCTGCAGGATCTACAGATTTGTTTAACAGCAAATGGTTTTACAGTTAGGATTACAATACAGACAATATCAAAAGTAGAAATAAAAGTAAAACCTTCAGGCGTGAGCCAAATTCTTTCGATATCTCCATACTGAGATAGAATTTGACGAAGCTTTAAAGGATCCATGCGTGGAGGGACTCGGCTCAAGTAGCAAACCCCGCGCTTATCAGCCTTAGCCACTTCCTTCATTAAACGTTTTTTCCTTTTATTTTTCCTTTCCGCCTTTAACTTATCTAATTCTGAATCTGACATGTCCTTAGTATAAACCTCGTTTTTGACTTGTTCTTCATCAACCATGCTGCCAGACTAAAATATTGGAAAGAAATCAGTGGCATCTAGATAGAAAATTGAAGGTATACACTACAAATGGTTTTCCTCAGAAAAAAAACACACAAAATATGAATCGATATTATAAATCTTGCTCGTATGTACCGAGCATGGTGTAATACTGTAATTTATTTACGTTTCACACAATGAGTGTTTACAAACAAAGACCAAGCACAATGGTTAGAAAGATAATCACTTCAATGTTCAACTCCCAAATTTGTAGTCAGGAGCTAAACAAGGGGTTGAACGATCATACATGATGGTAATTTATAAAGATATTCAAAATGGTCTTCTGAAAAAATGGCAACATTTTCTTAAATCTAAATTATAATTAAGTGTCAAATTTCTTAATGTTGTCACTAATGTTAATCTGAATCTTGCCCACATGACTGCATAAAAAAGTTTGTGACTGCTAATCAAATTTTGCCCTAGCTCTGAGCAATGAAAACCATAATCAAAGTAGCCAGATTTCCAACGTATTAACGTAAAATCGATCAATTGTATCAATTCCTCCACAAAAATCTTCACGAAACCAAGATAAACCCTAGTTCAAATTGCTTGCAGTGAACTAAACAAAAATGTATTCCATGAAAGAGCAAAGGAATTCTTATAAAAAGGACTCCAAGCAACCCAAAACCGTACGAATGAAAGAAGAACATAAAGATATGTATCAATAGAACAAGAAGAACATGTGAATAAATGCTCGAAGTTCATGTCACTAACCTGCAAAATCAACTATGGCTTCAACTAATTCACCGATTGAACGTTTGCACGAGAAGGATCGAACAAAACTGATGATTGATGAATCAACGCTTAAAAATTTCCCCTCGACTGATTGATGAACAACAGAACTAGGGTTCGAAGTTGTAAGTTCTGAAATTTTAGAAATTAAATTAAGTTTAAGTGGGCTAATTCAGAAAGCTCATTGCATTGGGCTTCGGGTTTATTTCATTGGGCTTCAGTTTATTGCATTGGGCTTTCGTTAAAAAATGATAGTGGGCTAGCTAATTTTTTTAATAAAATTTAGCAAAATTAGGCACTCGGTTTGTCGATTTATCCGAATAAGAAACCAATTGCACAAAAAAGTAGCCGTGACACGTGACGCATTACACTGGTCAATCCACTAGTATGTTTAATACATAATACAATAAAAACATCCATCGATATTTGATATTAATTTTACGATGGTCATACGCTATAAGAAGAATGATGATAATGTTCATCTTTGATGATCACGTGTTAGAATTATAATGTCTTTGAAACATTTATTGTTCGTAAAATCGTGTAAAGTTTTTCATTAATATCAGCGGACTGTTGTAAACATTTGAAACATTAAAACGATGGTAGTTAACACTTGATGATTTATATTATTAGTGATATTACTGACAACACTTTCATAAGATATGAAAGATATATTTAAAACCGTCCGCAAAGTTTATTCCCAAACATGAATTTTAACGGTTTAAAAAATGTAAAATTATTAGATAATAAGCGTACGTTCAAGATATTGCAGGGTAAATAAAAAATAACACATATACATATTCTCTTCACCCAGGGTCGGCTCAATTTTTTGGAAGCCTGAAGCAAATGCTATAATTGGGGTCTTTTTATAAAAAATATGCATTTATATATTTTTGCTTTCATCCTAAACTGCGATCATAACTTTTAAAACAAAGGTAGCATGCTTTTGTCAATACTACCCATTCTTTTGGAAATATTGTGATACGTTATGTTGTTCTAGTTTTAAGTTTTAGTAAGATATCAAATATATATAACATATGAAGGAAAAAAAAGTTACTGGTATTTTAGAATATCATTGTTATATCTAGTTTCAAATCATTTGACATTAAAACTCTAAAAAAACCAATATGTACAATTAGATATTGAAAAATTAAGATGCGTATCATTTTCAAGAATCAATGGAATAAAACTTTTAGAACATTTAAATCCTTTTGACACGAACATAACGAAATCCACTAAAATAGTGATATTAATGGCTCATGTATATAAAATACTTATGGATTTTTAAAAATCAGGGGCCTATGTTTTTGGGGGCCCAAGCTCATTGATTCACTCTAACTAGACCGGGGCCGTCTTCACCCATTCCATGACTCTTATTAACCCGTTTTCAAATCAATCGATATAAGTTAATAGTTTTCTTAACCATAGTGGTTATCAGAATAAGAATAAGTTAAACTTGTGTATCTTAAAACACTTTTCAAACTTCTTTAAGAGCATTGAATGAATAATAGACATTTAACGCGGTTTACGGCTAATAAATCGAAATTGGCTACTAGTTTATTCAAATATGAGAGTATCCTTATCTAGTATTCAAACGAAGTTTCTCGATTCTCAAAATTCGATGTAAAATATTTTAAAACAATAAGAAAAGGTTAATGTATTTATATTCACAAGCAAGTAGCATGTGGAACGTGAAACAAACTTTGTTACGTACGTAAAGGAATTGAAATTTTTTAATAGAATGTTCATTCAACTAATTCAAGTGCATGTGACACTTCCTCTATATAACCAACCCTTTACTTTTTATTCCCCTAGTATTTCACATATCACAAAAACACACAAGAAACAACATTTACAAATCCATACACAACAAAACAACAATGGCTCAATTGCTTTCTCTCTACTGTTCATCTCTCTTGCAATATTCGGATTTTCGGGCACCGTCGATTGTGGTTCGAGTGCAAGGGCGTATCTTGAGGCGCAGTGTCGAACATCGGTGTATCGCGATTTATGTGTTGAAACTCTTTTACCTTACGTGACAAAAACCGCCCTCGGCCCAGAACAATTAGCTCGAATTTCACTCGCAGTGTGCCTAACGAAAGCAAGGCAAACAAAGGAGTATGTTAAAGTGGTGGCGAAATATTTCAATGAAAATAAGCGTACCGCAAACAACCAAGCGATCCAAGAGTGTTTACGCCAAATCGAGAGGGGGGTGAGTCAAATAACGCTATCGGTTAAGGAGTTTCAACGAATGGGGAAAGATAGCGAGGAAAACTTCGTGTTGCACGAGGGTAACGTGCAAAGTTGGGTCAGTGCTGCTCTAACCGATGTTGATATGTGCATCGATGGATTGTTAGCGGATGGGGTTGGGGGCAGGGAAAAGGCTATAATAAAAGCAAAGTTTTTAAACGTAAAGCACCTCGCTAGTAACTCGCTTTCGTTGTTCAGTCGTTTTGCGTCGCGACATCGAGCCGCTCATATAGTTGAGAATCCCTGAACATTGTTAACTTACACATGCTGAGATACATAGTTTATCGATGTAATGTAATATATTTTTTATTACCGTGTTACTTGTATGTATTGTATGAATATAAAGTTATGAGATATATACAAATTTAATATAACAATTACATTTTACACATATGTTTTTCTATATATGCATGTCTCCTATATGTAAGCATGCATACATGTGGCCACTAGCCCACTAGAACATGTGTTTACGTGGTCAATAGACTCCTTGTTGGAATGTGTCGTGAATATACAGAAGTTCTTTGTATGAGCTGTATACAGGCCCAGGCGTTCGGGCTAATTAGCTTATAAATAAACAAGTGGCTTTTAGGCCCATAAAACATGGGCCAGAACAAACAGAAAGTTCAATACTTCAATGTATTTTGTACGGGCCTTTTTAACAATTTGTGTTGAGCGAATTGTGCTCAAATCTCAATGGCATTTAAAAGCCCGGAAAGATAGTAGTGGATAATTAGAGATGTTGTATTTGCGAGTTGACATTACAGAAAAACATATATTATTTAAAAATTTTAAAAATCTCTTCAATAAAAAAAACTTAAAAACATTATCATCATCGTCACTTTTTTATTATTTTTAATCATTTGTTTTTTCTCTCCTTCTATAATATATTCATGTTTATCGTACATGGGATCCACACCTACTCATTATTTGAAGTTCATAGGGAAGAACTAAGCCTTAAAAACATTTCCACAGTTTTGACGAATAAATTAATAAATGTTCACATGGTTATTTTTAGAGGTGGCAAAAGAAGTTCAAGAATATGATTTTGGGTCATAACTGGTGTTTTAAAAATAAAGATGGGTTATAATGGATTGAATAAAAAAACACAAGAGGTCAAGATGGGTTAAAAACTTTTTTGAAAAAAAAATATCATAGGTCAATATGGGTTTTTAAAATTAGAACTTTAAGTCACAATAAGTCAAAGTTTTTTTCACTCATATTGGTCATATTCGTCGAGTTTCATCGCGCACCACTACCGCAACACCATCGAGCCACCGCCATCGAACCACCACCACACCACCACCGTCCACCGCACCACCACCGGTCCACCGCATCACCGTCGGTCCACCGCATCTACGCCTTCCCACCTCTGTCAAGTTTCATCGTGCACCACCACCGCTCCATCACTTCACCTACAGTCAGGCTCCGCATCAATCTCTACCTCCGTTGAGTTTCATCGCTCACCACCACCACACCTGTAGTCGGGTCTACGCTTCATTATCGCACCATCATCGTCGCTTTATTGAAGGTCCCACCCTATATAGATGAAGTCGTATATGTATCTTTTTGAGCTCATATAAGCATTTATCAATTTTGACCCGAACCCATCTGACCTGAACCCATTTTGACCCGAACCCATCTTGACCCTAACTCATCCTAACCCAAACCCATCCTGAACTTTTTTTCTAAATGACCCATCCTAACCCAAACCTATCTAGACCTAAATCCATCCTAACCTAACAACCAACCTAATCCAACCCACCCATTTTGCCACCTCTAGTTATTTTCGAGGTAGGATAACATCCATTGAGATGGTCTTAATGGCTTAATGCAATAATACATTTTAGTGGCTTACTGACGACGATAACTATTCAACTATGATGAAGCTAAACAAATCAGGTTACGCCTTAAACCACTACTACAACAACTATGATGGAGCTAAACCCTCTCCAATTGATCGTGAACTCCCATATGTATGCATTATTTATAGATTAGGCGCGTCATTCTCTTTCTCCTGATTTGAATATTAGTGAACTCTGAATACTCGTAAATTCATATTTACCCTGACAATTTATTACACCCAAACAACTTAAAAGAAATACAACCTAGAAATCTCGTCACTCAAATTTTTTAAATTTGTTTATCTCCAAATATTTATGATCTTTTAACCATTCAAACGTTTAAACACATGCATCTTTGTCGGCATTTTTAAATAATTTATACTGCTACGTCTTTATGAATAAATTACAAACGAGATATATACTTTTGTAACTAAAGTTTTTACTAAGCACCCAAATCAATCGAATGATTTTTTCATTAATTTTAAAAAATCCCTTTATTCAATTTATACACATATCAAACAATAAAGACATCTGAGAACAAGGGCACTCACCCACCTCACGTCTGAAGTTTGGTTGTTGGCAAGTGCATTGTCGTCGAAAGTTTGATCTAGTTGTCGAAACTCGATAAAAAACAAGTTAATTTATCGGTTTTAGCTGCAGTTATTGTGTAAGGTAAGTAAGTTTATGTTCACAGGGAGTATATGGAAAGTGTTTAATTAACACGACTCAATTACTAAAAGACTCGAACTTTATAATTAAAAATTGAAATTTTGAATGGATTAAAAAGCAAAAGTGCACAGAACAACTAACTTTTGAACTAATTAACTAAAACAAGAAAAGACAATCACTTTCGGGTTTCTAATTCATCAAGATCCACAATTGGTACTTTTAAGTTAGGGTTTGTAAGAATATAACTTCAAGATCTTAGCTTTTCGTTAAAGTGACAATAAATTAACAATATTTTAAGACTCGTTCATTCGCAATGTTGTCGGTTCCTTATATCGTGTTGCTTATTTTTTTAAATGAGCTCACGACGCAAGGAAATCAAAATTTGATAATCAAGCAAACAACTTTATTTATAAACAATTTGTTTTAAAACAACCAAAACATAAAAATTCATTCAATAGATCGCTGTTCATTAGAAAAACCTAATCCAACATACAAATTGTCTCACTTGACAACAATTGTACTCCCGAGAGCAATCACAAAAAACCTAGCCACGCATCATCTTTGTTAAGTCTTCAATCTTGATTTGGAGAATGTTTGTGGATGATTATGGAGCCTTAGAACACCAAAAATCACATAAAGTTTGTCACTTTTAATCTCTAAGAAGTTTTTGATCGAATTAGGGTTGATTTGACTTAAATAAACTTGAAAATCCATAAAATTCGGCGAGTTGTTCAACACATGGGCGTATCATACGCTCACAATAGCTCCCATAAATCTATCTTTCTGTTGTTTTGTCCAAATACGCCTACTGATACGCCGTCAATACGCCGCCCGACGTATTATACACCCAAATTCGTCGTATGATACGCCGATACACCTAAATTTGTGCCTTTTCTTGTAAATACTGCTATTTACATCTTTAGCCCTTGTAGTTGCGTGTTTTGCTTGTTTTCATCCAAAATAAGTCTCCTTTAGCTCGAGACACATATAATTCAAAACACAAACAAGTTGAACTCGTTCCATCATAATCATGATGTAAAATCAAGCGTTTATATCAATCAAACACCAAATTATTGACACGTGATTAAAGTCTCTGGACAACAAGGGAAATTGCTATGTGGTGGTTTAGAGAGTCTACAACCGAGGTGCTTGGGTGGAATCGATTAGCGAAAGCCTTTAGGGTTCTTCGGACATACAACAATGACGGATATGACCCTCCACGACGTAGAAGATAACACACCCGCTCACGATAGTCACAATTACACAAACTCCTAATTAACTCGTACTAACCATGTATATGCGTAATCTTCGGAAGTACAACTCGACCTTTTATACTTAGTTACAGAACCAAAATTTTCATTCAATGGGATCGTTGTTTCCCGTGCTTGGGTTTCTCTCAACTCGACATTATAATTTTCGGGTTGGGTTGGGTGGGATTTTCATCACTAAATTTCCAATCAAGAACAACTAAAAACACTAAAGTTTTGCAAACCAGTTTCAAAATAAAATTCACATCATTTTTACATAAATTCAAAATTTCCCGATGCATTCATACATAGTTTAACAAATACTATTCTCTATCTGTGTAGAATTAAATAATAAAAATTCATTAACAACTATAACCCGTTAAATATGATCTTATCATCAAAACACACACACAACAAATGGTTTTTACCAGGTTTTAAATTTGAAAAACAAAAAATGACATATTCAGTATTTGATTTAGTTTTTTCTTTACGTAAGATCCTAGGAGAGGTTTGATTGTGAAATGATTTAATGTATACAATCTTACAATTCACTTTTGTGCAAGGGGCTATTTTCATGATTAAAAACTATGACCTCAAGGTCACAAAAGCGGCAACCTTATGAGTAGAGACAACGCGAGAGCAGAGAGCGAAGGTATGTTAAATTAAAAGAAACTAAAATATACCATTTAAACACAACATCAACTAAACTTGTTTTTATTTTCACGAAGTTATTTACTAAGATCACTTTATAAAAATGATTGGAGTAAAAACAATATCTCTTAATACATGCTCTATATGAAACACAAATGTGAGTGAGGTCACTTGACCCCATTATTCACTACGTATCTCCGTCTGCCGATACTAATGTAAATAAGATGCTTCTTGTGTTTGCAACCTTTCGATATAGCGGCACGAGTAAGTACAATTCATATATAAGATGTGAGTTTAAATACCTGTAAGTATAATATAAAATGATATGTATGAATAAAAAATACAGTTAAAATCATCAGCTTTAGCAGCTTAAATAATTTATTTTTAAATAAAAGTGTTATAACATACCATTCACCAATTAGTTTAATGTTTTTATATACTTTTTTTTCCATATACTTTGTTATTACTTTTGTGATTTGGGGTCTGATGAAAAAATTTTTTCATTTAAAAATGTTTGCTTTTGTGATTTTCACACATGGTAAAGTGACTTTACCAAACCGCGTAACACGGCAATTACCAAAAATAATTAACGCGTAATTACCAACGGTTAAAATTACAGATTCTATAATATCAAAATATTTTCTGTTGCGATTTCCATATCTTCTGATTTCCATATAACTCCTCTCTTGTTTTTCATATATATTAGAGGGAAAGATGTTACAAAACCGCCATAACCATTCCTTTCATTCATTCATTCTTCTTCGCACACACACACACACACCACAAGTTTTTGTATAGTTGCATTTGATCGGAAGAAGAGAATCGATTGTTACACAACAACAGGAAGGTTGTCAACATTGACCAACAGTAGAAGTATCAGAGTTCGTTTGATCGGAAGTGAAGAAGCAGCAGGAGGAATCGTAACGATGACAGCAATGCAATGCAGTTCATTAAGAAGATTATCGCATCCTTGATTTGTTAGTCATTTTCTTCTCTTATTTGATATCACGAGGTTGTTTTTAAGAAGAACTAATTTCAGTATGCCCTAATTGCTTTCTTAAAAGCGGCATATGCTATTGCTATAAGGTTCACTCCCTTATTGTTTTTCAAGAAGAACTGAATTTTGCATCCCTAATTGCTCTGGTTCAGTTCGTTTGTTTCCGTCTATGTTTTTGGTAACTTGTGTTCTCTGTGTCGAACATCGATGGTTCATTTACATTGTTTCCAAAATTATACATTCTTATTTGAGGAAGCAATTTGCAACAATTTATTGTGTTTGAGGATGTCTGATGTTATTAAGTATTGATATAGGTATGCTAATGAAGTCAGCAATGCAATCATGGCAGAATGCCTTGCAGACTCGCCAAAGATGGTGGAGAAGGTGCATACTGTGTTTATGCTTTGGGTGAAGTTGGAAGCTGTGGATGCATTCGATATCCCTGGTATGTTTTGTATTGAAACATTGCATTTGTGCATATTGAATCTGAAGTTTAAATTATTACCATGGCCTTTGTATCATGCAGTACAATATGCATTTTATAGGTTCATATGTTGTACCATTACCTGTTCCCTCTACTGATTGCAGAAAATATGCATGTCATACCACTTCTACTTCTAGCAACGGCAAGGTTCACTGAAGCTAGCCTTTTGTCTATGAGTAAAGATTATTAGGTGACAATGATACTGTTTACAACCAACATTTCATAGCCTATATAAACTTAGATATTTACTTGTTACCATACGCATAAGAGCACCCTGTACAAAGAACTTATGAGAATTTTAAAAGACCACAATCGTGTACTTATATGATCAATAAGAGCACCCTGTACAAAGAACTTCTTGCTAATGAGTGTGCCTTAGACATGTAATTAATTGTTATCACACTACTTCCTATGGTTTCAAATTTAGCAAGGGGTGTCAGGGTGTGTGCACTAATGGCATTGATTAACTACCTATGCAGCCACTAGGTTGGATAAAGATGATTCTGTTTCTCATCTACATTTGTTTTCAAACTCTTATTTGTTATAATAACTATTGCTGCAGCTCGTTTGCTTTAATAAATACAATAACCTAACCCCACATTCACTATTTAGAGAAAATAGAGGATACTCAGGTATTTTGATCAATTTTATCGCTTTCACTACTTGTTTATGTTTTTTAGGAAATCAAGGCTAAGCCTACTCAGAAAATAAGGTGTGTGGCACATTTAGACATCTTACTCTAATCTATAGCTGGGCTTGTCTCTTGTTTAGTTTTCTTAGCATGAAGAAACCTGCACCTGCTGCTGTGATCACCTATGAAATCACATATTTCATGTTTCATGTTTTTTGTTTTTTTGAAATATATTATCCTTCTTCCTGGTATTGACTTTTAATTCTCTCTTTTCACTATTTAAGCTTGCTGCTAAGAAGGCAGGTCACACAAAGACGGCAGTTGGCAAGAAAGCAAAGGGACCGATTTAAACCAAAAAAGTTGAACCTTACAAGGTTGAGGTGCATTCTCTGTGCCAAACACACACACGCGCACACACACATTTATATTAATAATATTAATGCTTACGAAGTTTTGGACTAATGTTATGCCTTTTCTTAATCGAACACTATATCTTAGCGTTTGTTGCTTGTAGTACACAAAGATGATCCGGGAAGAGATTGAAAGGATAATATGATCTCTCATTAAAGTATAAACTATCATCCAATAGAAGAGTGCCACATGGAAAGACTTTCGTTTAATTACTGTTGGTAATTTTGTTATATCCTCGTTTTTCGTATCTAACTATGATTGTGACATATACCAGTGTGTTTTTTCGTAACTATAACTTTCTTTCCTGCAGAAGTTACGTCATTCAAAGAACAAGTCGGAACATGATCTTCGGGAATTGTTTTACATCTAGAGTTTATATTTTGGCATGATGACAGGTATTTTCAAAAGGGTGGCTGATACTAATATCCGTGGGGGCATGGGCAAGTTATGAATATCAAATCAACTAGTTTTTGAAAGAGTAAGTGTAGTCAAGCATCCCATTTAGTTTATGAAAGGGTAAGTGTAGTCAAGCATCAGAGTTAGTTTTTGAAAGGGTAAGTTACGGTCCAGCATCACAATGAGTATTCTTTGGGCTCAACAAATGTTCTTATGAGCCTAGGCAAACGTTTTTTTTTCTTTTTAGGCTGGCATTTAAGTTACACTCCATATTTAATTTCCCTTAATTTTGTAGATATTCAAAATCGTGCAAGAGCACAAAAAACCCTAACTCATCTTTTACACATTGTTCCATTTTTACAGTGGAATTGTTTGGGGCTCTTTGAGGTTAGTTATATGACATCATTAAAAATTTAATCATGGCTACTCCTATGTCTATAACTGATCTTGCATCTGCTATGGGACCACATTAATAAAGTCTAGGAACGTCCAATAGATACACCTGTGTTCATCAATTTATAAATAAGCTTGGTCTTTTTTGACTTATTTGATTCTAACAGCTATTCATGACATGACCTCTTTTGCAGGTAATTATGGATGACGTGAGAGGCACATAAGAGAATGTACCTTGGTGACTTTGGATTTTTTGGTTGCAGCAATATCTATCTCAATTATTTGTTTTTGATTGTATAGTTTTCTATTTATATTTATAAGTGGAGACTCCTTTAAATTTATGTAGAAGCTAATCTCTGCTTTAGGAAAGGAAAAGAAATGGAAATCAAATCAATACTATGATTACAACTATCATCATTTGTTATTGATGACTCTTGGTTCTCTGTTAGGTACCATATATTACTGCTCTTTTGATTGATGTTATACTTGGTGTGGATGGACATGGTGATCCTTTTTGATTGCAGAGTGCCTGATGCTATTCAGTTGCTGAGGCGAGCTGCTGCTGCTATGACGGTATTTAACATTTATAGTAAATTTATTTGTCAATACGCAATTGAGAGTTAACTAGTTTATGTTTGTTACCAAGATAATTCGATACGTGCTCATAAAGCAACAGAAGTGTTCCTTGGAGATGTTAAGAGTTTTTGGACCAGACTTGGCGTGTGAAACTGCTTATTTCTATAATTTTTATAATGTGTATATTTATTATGTTCCATGATCTTTCTAATCGATGTTCTCATTCACTATATAGGTCCTGAGGAATGTAGGAGACATCAAAGGATCTGCGATAGCAATTGTTCTTGACCGAGTGAAGTCACGTGATGCATTTCCAGATGTATGTGACACCACTCGAACAAATTCAACTAGACAACTTACAGATTGGAATAATCTTATGATCATGCCTTGAAGAGCATATCTCCGGTATCATATAGCAGCTAAACTTTTTTGTTTATACTGATCTATAAAATATATATTGAATTATTATTTTTTTTTCATTTTATGTTCAAGAGAACAGTGTCAGCGAAGGGCTCAAAAGCAGAGCCTATAATATCCATCCAAGATACTAACATCCAGTCCCAGGCTTTTCTAACTCCCAGAGATCCTAACAAGGTATGCTCTAAGTTCCATATACATTCTACTATCTGTCAATATAATGTATAATTCTCCTATAGTTTTCATATTTATCTGCTTGCACGATGAAAGAGAGAGAATGGTGGTGTGTAGATTTAAATATGAAAAGTTATGTTTGGAACAAATTAGTAATTAGTCTACATCCTTTTGAACTGTTGACTATTGGTTCACTGTTAGGTCCCTTAAATGACCCCTTCTTTGACTGATGCTAAACTTGGTGCGTATGGATGCAATGACCCTTTTGATTGGTTACCAGATGATTAGAAGAATTCCGTTATGCTATCCAACTGCTGAGACAAGTCGCCTCCAAAATGATGGTATTAATATTTGTAAAATGCCATCTTCATTATCTTATTTGTTAATACTCTCATCCATGTATTATTAATAACTTTTAAAAAACTAGAACAAAGTAATTAAGACCTAATTATCAAAATACACATAAGAATACACTGATAATCGAGATTAAGAAATAAAGATCATCAAGATTGCGAATTAGAGTGAAATATTAAGTATCACAAATCAAGAAATCATAAGCCTAAAGAAAGATTCAAACCCGGATGAAACCAAAATAAAAAGAAGAGTAGAAATGTTACCCCTTTAATCCGTAGCAAGAAGGTTGCATTTTAAAATATTCACATAACTATAACCAATTTAAATTAAACCTATTTAAACACCTAAAATTCATTATACCAATTTGAAACCAAATAATAAGACATCAATCACGTTAGTAAAAACACATATATAGATTAGAATTTACCAAATAAGGTGATGTCATCAAGTTGACTAGAAGGTGTACCAAAAAAATAAGACACAAGTCAATTGACTTTTCTAAGGCATTTTAACTAACGTTTAGTTCGAACTGTGCAACAAGTTGTTTGCATCAATTGAAACAAACACGTTAAACATCATCAGAGACAATTCAAGTGAGCACCAACACATGAAATTAATCATTAATCATATTTATATATATTAAAGAATCATAATTCTAAATATGATAAGAGAAAAGATTCACTGTGTTTTTGTGGAATAAAAATCTAGGACTTTTGGTTGCTGGTACTCGGATGGTTGTCGATTGTAGGATCGGTGGAGGTTGTTTTGAAGGAATGGAGGGTGCAACGATGGGAGTGGGGGTGGGGGCTGCCAAACAGAAAGGTACAATGATGGGGAGGAGGGAGGGTTTTGACTTTTGAGTTGGGTTAAGATTTATTAAAAGGGTTTGACGTTTTTGAGTTGGGGTTAAGATTTATTAAAAGTAAAAATATAAAAACATCACCGATAGATAATTTAAAAACATGAATGATGTGATATATGTCCATCACTTTCTCTCTCATACCCACTCATAAATTTAAAAACTACACTATCTCTTCTTTTGCCTCTCACGTACATGTTTTTTCATGTTCATAGACAAACTTTTATTTACATTCTTTCATTCACCCCATCATATTTTTCTTTCACCTCACACTCCCTCACATCTAAAAACTCCTAAAAACATACCATTGGAGATAGTTTATAAGTAAATTTATAAATTTAAAAAGAGTACGAAAAAATGCATATCTTACAAGACTTGATCTCGAGATCTACGTGATGAGAACGCGCACACAAACAACGGGAACTAGTAGACCAATGCAACATTCTTGTTTCATTTTGAACTTAATAATAATAAAGGTTAACCATCAGAAAAATTTCAATATTATACGATACATTACTAGTTTAAAAATCAACATGGTCACCGAAGGGTAGTTCCGTCCCTCTTTATACTGATGCGACATTCTCTATGGTTTTATTATTATATTATTGGTTAAATGGTTAATTCACTTAAACGAACCCTACCCAGCCAGTAACACTTTACAAGTTAGAACGACGACCCAATAACCAAAACACAAGGCTTTAATTTCCCAAAGTTCTTCAACACACAAACATCAAACAAATCAAAAGCACAGCAGCGCGGGAAGGAGATCAATCAATCATCACTCTGAAATCTCTCATGGCGTCAAGAGAAGTAGAAGATAAAGCAAAACCTTCAATTGCAGGTGAAGAAATTGAAGAGGATGACGAACACGATTCCAAAGAAGTGGTGCTTCAGAGATACTTTCTTCAGGAATGGAAACTCGTCAAGTCGATCCTTGACGACATCGTTTCCAATGGCCGAGTCGTAGATCTCTCATCTGTTCACAAGATCCGATCAATTGTATGGTTTAATTACTCACTCGCATTTCGGATTTGTGTTTGTTAGCTTAGGAATTGCAATCGGAGCTTGTTTACTTCTGATTATACGCTGATTATTCACGATCAAAGTTAATGAGTAGCTTTATTGCAACTAAACTGATGGTCTGATGTTATGTCGGAATTTCATTTTGTTCGAGAACTTTCGACTCTGGATGGATATGAGCTGCAAGCATGCTCGTTATTTGAATTGGACCTTGTTTAGTGTAAACTCATGTGCATACTGCATAGTGAATTCATAGATTTCTTTGATGGAGTGTTATCATAGTAGCATCTTAGCTTAGGTGTGTAGTTTCTCTTCTTACGGATAAAATTGTTATATGCCACTGTTATCTTTTCATGTTACTGAATAAGAAACTACACTTCTGAGGAAAATGGAGTATGATTTTCATATGTTAAGTTTTTTTTCCTGATTTCTACAGATGGACAAATATCAGGAACAAGGGCAGTTGTTAGAACCATACCTGGAGAGCATAATTTCTCCCTTGATGTTTATTGTTCGATCGAAGACAATTGAACTAGGCGCCGATTCCAACGAGCTTGTTAAAATTATCAAGCCTTTATGTATTATAATATATACGTTGGTCACAGTTTGTGGTTATAAAGCTGTAATTAGGTTCTTTCCTCATCAAGTTTCTGATCTAGAACCGGCAGTGTGTCTTTTGGAGAAATGCCATGGCACAACTGCAGGAACAGCATTGAGGCAAGAAAGTACAGGGGAAATGGAGACCAAATGTGTTATATTATTGTGGCTATCAATACTTGTACTGGTTCCTTTTGATATATCATCTGTGGATACGAGTATTGTAAATACTCAATCTGTTGATGCCAATGAACCGCCCCCTTTGGTTGCTAGGATATTAGAGATCTCGAAAGAGTATCTTTCAAGTGCGGGTCCCATGCAAACGATAGCTGGGTTGCTTCTTTCGAAGCTTCTAACACGTCCAGATATGTCGCCTGCTTTTACCAGGTTAAATTGTAGGAAATTTCAGTTATTAAATACCAAATGTTATGTTTTCTTGTGTGCAAAGATAAGATTTCTGCTTTGTGTTTATGTTATTCTCTCTTTTTCAGCTTTATTGCATGGAGTCATGAAGTTCTGTCATCTGCCACAGAAGATGTAATACATCATTTTCGGTTACTTGGTGCTGTAGAAACTCTTGCTGCTATTTTCAAGGTCTTCTATTAAATCTCTATTTATGTTAATGCGAACAATTATTTATTCTTACTTTTTTTCTTTACATTTTCTTGTTAAACTTACCTTGTGGTCTTTATGGTAGACCGGAAGCCGGAAAGCATTACTTGATATTGTTCCTCTTGTTTGGAATGACACGTCAGTCTTGATAAAGTCAACCCCTGCAGCTCGTAGTCCTTTACTCCGCAAAAATTTAATAAAACTTGCACAACGGATGGGGCTCACTTGTCTGCCTCATCGTCCAACAACCTGGCGTTATGTGGTAAGATTATATATTAGTTTCAATTATTCATTCTAGTAACATAGAATTATTGTAATATTTGCCCTATGTTATTTCAATATAGGGTAAACATAGTACACTTGGAGAAAATATATCACAAAATTCATCACAAACGGATCCAAGTAGTCTTCTATCAAATTCTGCCTCATCCAATACAGGCCATGATTATTATGAAGAAGAAATGGATGTACCTGATATTGTTGAAGAGTTCATCGAGTTACTACTGTCAGGCTTAAAAGATACGGTATGTTTATACTTTATACTGATGTAATATTCTGTTGGTTCCAAAAACCAAATGCTTTTACAATATACATTTCTAACCATCAACTTTCAGGATACGGTTGTTCGCTGGTCTGCTGCAAAAGGTATTGGGCGTATAACGTCACGTCTCACATATACTCTAGCAGATGAAGTCTTTTTGTCTGTATTAGAATTGTTTTCACCTGGTGAGGTATGGTAGACATCCACTTGTGTTTTGTACGTTGGTTTCTGCTTGATTTGTTGACTTTTTGACCTTTTATGTACGGTGCAGGGTGATGGATCATGGCATGGTGGATGCTTGGCATTGGCTGAGTTAGCACGTAGAGGACTGCTTTTGCCTGTTAGCCTACCTAAAGTTGTACCTGTTGTTATAAAGGTTCTTCATGACATGCACATCTGGAAAAAATGATTTCATAGTCTATCTGGCTTATTTTTATAATAACTAAATGATTATTCTTAATGCAGGCACTGCATTATGATGTAAGAAGGGGCCCACATAGTGTTGGATCTCATGTTCGTGATGCTGCTGCTTATGTTTGTTGGGCATTCGGTCGTGCATATAATCACACTGACATGAAGGGAATATTGGATGAGCTGGCGCCACATCTTTTGATAATTGCATGTTATGATCGTGAGGTACATGGTAACACTTTTGCATGATTTATTACCTAGTTACATGTTTAACCTTATATGAAACAAATTTCACAGGTTAATTGTAGAAGAGCAGCTGCAGCTGCTTTTCAGGAAAATGTTGGTAGACAAGGAAACTATCCTCACGGAATAGACATCGTGAATACAGCTGATTATTTTGCACTTTCGTCACGAGTAAATTCTTATCTTAATGTTGCTGTCAGTATAGCCAAATATGATGGTTACCTCTATCCGTTCATGGATGAACTTTTATCTAACAAGATTTGTCACTGGGTATGTTCTTGGGCAATATGATATTCAGGAAGTAAATATGTTATTTCTTATCATTTCTCTAACTAGCACTGATGCTGCAGGAAAAAGGATTGAGAGAACTTGCATCAAATGCTTTATCCAATCTTGTGAAATATGATCCAGAATATTCTGCAAATTTTGTGCTTGAGAAATTAATTCCATGCACTCTTGCTACTGATTTATGCATGCGTCATGGTGCAACATTGGCAGTTGGTGAGCTTGTATTAGCTCTAAATAGCTGTGGTTATACTCTTCCAAATGGTAAGTAGATTGTAATCTTCAACTATTGAAGATTACTGTTTTTCAGATAAAAAATCACAATTTTCTTTAAATTTTTTTTATTCCAGATAAGCAGAAAGCCGTTGCTGGTGTAGTAACAGCTATTGAGAAAGCAAGATTATATCGTGGAAAAGGTGGAGAGATAATGCGTGCTGCAGTTTCCCGATTCATTGAGTGTATTTCTATTGTTAACATCACTTTAACAGAAAAAATAAAAAGAAGTCTGCTTGATACTATTAATGAGAACTTGAGGCATCCTAACAGTCAAATACAGGTAATATATCTACTGGACCTTTTCCCTACTAATAACTTTTTCAATTTTAACTCTTTGCTTCCTGTTTTCACTAATACATGCAGAATGCCGCCAATGACGCTTTCAAACAATTTGTTCCAACTTACTTTGCGAAGTTGGATGACAAAGGGACTTTTGATATTACCCTTAAGTACCTGGAGCAGTTGAATGATGTGAATGTAGCTGTGAGAAGGGGATCTGCATTGGCATTAGGGGTTTTGCCCTTTGAGTTTCTTGTATCAAGATGGAAAATGGTGCTTCAAAAGCTTTGCAAATCTTGTGCGATTGAGGTAAACCTTTTTAATGAGACTGTCTGCTAATTGAAACTTGCAGACAGAGGTTGCAGTTTTGATCCATTTTATCTGTAATGTGTCAATGAGCAAACTTATAAGAAGAAAAAGCTAAATATGTAATGGATCAAGTTAGTTTGATGGGTCAAACTGGTTAATAATCACCCACTGTGTATTGTTAATGTGTAAAACCTACAAATTGTTTTATTCCTAAATTTATATTGTTGCTGAAATAATATAACTTCTACTATCATATTTAACTTTACATGTCATGAATATGTACTATATGTTGCATGTTTTTGTTCCTACTATAGAAGCATTGTGAGCAGGGGGTAGAGGTAAGGTTTGCCCTCATGTCACTCTCCCTAGATCCTACTATCATATGGCATTTTATTGTATTATCATATTTGGCGCTAATTATTTATTTAAAAAATGAACAAATTGGTAAAAAAAAGTGTTGTTACTTTTCTCATCTGTACTAGCTGATGAACTTTTCACATGACAAGATTATTATTTGGTGACTAGGATAACCCAGAAGACAGGGATGCTGAAGCACGGGTAAATGCTGTTAAAGGACTTGTATCAGTGTGTGAAACTCTAACTTCAACTACAGATTATTCTGGTTTACCACCACATGATTACACATCTCTATTTATTACAATAAAAACTGAAGTAATGCAGAGTTTGTTTAATGCTTTGGAAGATTACTCTGTTGATAACAGAGGTGATGTGGGTTCATGGGTTCGTACAGCTGCCATGAATGGGCTTGAGAAATGTACTTACATTTTATGCAAGAGAGATAAAGTAGTAGGAAACGAATCACTCTTTGATGCTAATATTGCAACTAATTTAGTTGGAGGCCTTGTAAAACAAGCGGTCGAAAAGATGGACAGATTAAGAGATGTTGCTGCAAAAATCCTTCAAAGAATTTTATACAGCGAAGTTGTTTTTGTTCCTGAAATACCTTACAGAGAAAAACTAGAAAAAATTGTTCCTAAAGAAGATGAATTGAAGTGGGGGGTAAGTGCTACTAGCTTGTTTCCCATTTATTGACGTACTTATTTCTTAAAAGGGTTATGTTTTTATGGCTAATGGGTCAAGAGAAAAGTACAAAATGCCTGAAAATATTATGTATGAAATACCCACATGACTTGGTCGTTGTTGTATACTTCCCTGCAGGTACCCAGTTGTTCTTTCCCTCGGTTCATTCGGCTGCTTCAGTTTGGTTGTTATAGTAAATATGTCATGTCTGGGTTAGTAATTTCCATTGGTGGATTAGAAGATTCTTTAAAAAAGGCTGCACTTGGTGCTTTGTTAGATTATCTTCAAGCAGTTAAAGTTAAAGATGGGAGTGAAAAGAACTCCAGAGAGTTGAGTATATCTGATGACATACTTTGGTTCTTCAGAAGTATAAACGACGTGACAGAGTTATAGTTCCCACTTTGAAGGTACTATTGTTTTAAAATCATTTTGACTTTTGTGAAATAACACCCAGTATGTTTTTAACTTTGTAATTATGTGTTTTTCAGACTATAGATATTCTGTTCAGCAAAAGCATCTTATTACACATGGAGGTTATTCCACTTACCTTTCAGTCAACAATATTGCATAAAACTGTAGATTAGTGCCAAAATAATATAATTTCATCAACAATTTCCAGGATCAGACTAGAATATTTTGTGGGGGTGTTTTGGAGTGTTTGGCTACTGAGTTGAAAGGAACAAAGGACTTTACCAAGTTATATGCTGGAATTGCAATACTTGGATACATTGCTTCAATTCCAGAACCAATTAATATCCAAGCTTTCTCATATCTTCTGTCTTTCCTTACGCATCGATATCCCAAGGTATGTGGGGCCATTATTCCATCACTGCTTTATTTAAGAGATTTCCATTCTTCAGGCTTGTTTGTTTGATGAAACTATACGAAAAGTGTTTTAGTGAATGTTTTGCACTGGTTTTCTTAACAGATTCGAAAGGCGTGTGCTGAACAAGTTTATCTGGTTCTTATACAAAACGGGGACCTTGTGGCTGAAGAAAATCTTGAAAGTGCAATTGAAATAGTGTCTGAATGTTGCTGGGAAGGTGATGTGGAGGAAGCAAAGCGGCAAAAGCTAAAACTGTGTGGTATAGCCAATTTAGAGGCAGGACAACTTGTTACGCAGAGCTCACACACATCTGCAAAAGCATCACAACGTAAGTCTAGACCTGATGATGAAAATGCATCATACTCATCCTTAGTAGGATCTGCAGGATTTTGATTTTGGTTTGGTTTTGAAGTCGTTATATGTATCTTGTTTATGCGCATTAGAGTTGTGTTTTTTATTGACTGATTCATTGGTGATGCTAAATTACCTGTTTTGATCCATTATACCCCAAGCATTTATATCTACATTAAACCAGTTGCAGAGATGCCTCATCCACATTACCAACAAGAAAGGTTTGATTTAGTCCCCCTGCAAAGTCAACAAGAAGTCAACTTTTCTTAACCATTTAGGTCAAAACTGAATCATCAGTCAAAAAAGATTCTGCTTTGAAGTTCTCTTTTTGCAAATATTTGATTTAATTTACTTTTTCTTAAAGTCAATGGTCATAGTAGGAAAAGTCAACATACCAGCAGCAATGCTTGCTTTATGAACTACAACATCAACTTCACTTTTCATCAGTAAACCAACAACCAAGCATATGAATTTAAGTAAAACAGAAATAGTAAGTCAGATGTGCAATTAATTTGTAATCACAAGTTGGTAAAATTATAAATAGAAATACACAAGAATGTCTAAAATTAGAAATTGATGTGTTGGTGCTTCCTTTCTATTCAATTTCACTTCCTATAAAAGGCAACCCAACAAATGCTTGAATCCACACAACCTAACTCTAACGAAAAGCTCTCCTTCTCTTCATACTATAATGAAAATATTTTTATTTTTAGCAACTTTTCTTGCGGGTGTTTTTCCTTCTGAGGTGTGTGGTTACATAAAGTCTGAAATTACATCTTGGTGTAGCCAGACACCTCACCCACAATCTTGTGATTACTTTTTGAGCACGAGCTCAAACAATGGTCCCATCAAACAAAAGCCAGACTTTGTAAAAGTCTTATTAAAGGTCACGTTAGAGCGTGCGGAACACGCAGGGTCCCACACTCTAACACTCGGCCCAAAATGTCGTAACGAGCGAGAGAAGGCCGCTTGGGCCGACTGCTTAGAGCTTTACGACAACACCATCCTCAACATCAACAAGACTGTTAATCCTAACCAAAAGTGTAGCATGGTCAACGTACAGACCTGGCTCAGCACCGCACTCACCAATCTAGAGACATGCAAAGCTGGGTTCGAAGAGCTAGGCATCGATGACTACATGTGGCCATTAATTAATAACAACGTATCGTCTTTGATTAGCAATACGCTCGCAATGAACGACGAAGGCGATTCATTATACGCAGCACCTAGTCCTCAAACTTTAGGATTTCCTTCTTGGGTGAAGCCAGGTGACAGGAAGTTGTTGCATTCTAAAACTCCCAAGGCTGATCTCGTGGTGGATAAAGACGGTTCCGGTGACTACAAGACCATCAGTGCCGCCATAGCTGCAGCGGCTAAGCGGTCGAGTAACCAGAGATATGTGATTCATGTGAAAGCTGGCACTTACAAGGAATATATAGACATTGGTTCAAAATTGAAGAACATAATGCTTGTCGGAGATGGTATTAAGAAAACCATAATAACCGGTAGCAGAAGCGTTAAAGGAGGCAGCACCACCTTAAATCAGCCACTCTTGGTAAGCCAAACCACGGTTTAGCGACCGATATACAATTGTCGTCGCTAATATTGTCTTTAAATCAACCACACTTGATAAGCCAATAACGGTCTAGCTACCGGCATTCAATTTTCATCGCTAATATTTTCTTTAAACCAGCCACTCTTAGTAAGCCAAATAACAGTTTAGCGACCAGTATACGATTTTTGTCACTAATATAATATTTAAATCAGCCACTTTTGGTAAGCCAAATATTGATTTTGTGGCCGATATACAATTTTCATCATGGTTGTTTTCGTGTAATATTGTCTTTATATCAGTCTCTCTTGCTAAGCCATATAACAGTCTAGTGACGGGTTATACATTTTTTGTCGCTAACTTTGTCTTTAAATCAGCCACTCTTGGCCACTAAATAATGGTTTCGCAATATCGGTCGGATCATTATCTTTATTTATATAATCACATTAAAAATCAATATTTTTCTCTTTTATTTTTAATTAAAAAATACATTTTATACCCTCCTTATTATTATTATTATTTTTTTTATTTACTCACAATCACTTTAAAAATATTAAAAAAATTATAAGAACAATAATTTTTCAAATATATCAATCAACGATAATATTATTTTTCTAACTCGCTCATAATTATAAAAGCCCATTTTATATAATATAAAAAACAGAATCATTTTGGTAACATTTTTAGCGACCGTTATACAACCCTCGTCGTCGCTAACTTTCGTCATAACTTTCAGCGGTGGTGGGAGACGGATTCATATGCCGGAGCATGACCATCCGCAACACGGCGGGCCCGAAAAGTCAAGCAGTAGCCCTCCGGGTCGGGTCGGATCTGTCGGCCTTCTACCAATGTAGCATGGAGGGGCATCAAGACACCCTATACGTCCACTCCAACCGCCAATTCTACCGCCAATGCGACATCTCCGGCACCGTCGACTTCATTTTCGGCAACGCCGCCGTGGTGTTCCAACGCTGCAACCTCCACTCCCTCAAGGGCCCCACGACGACCAACACGTTGACCGCCCAGGGCCGGTCGGACCGGAGCCAGAACACCGGAATCTCGATCCACAACTGCCGGGTCACGGCGGCGGTTCGGACGTACTTAGGGCGGCCGTGGCGGGCGTACTCGAGGACGGTGGTTATGAAGACGAGGCTGGACCGGATGATTGAACCGGAGGGGTGGGTGGCTTGGGGCGATGAGTCGTCGGTGAAGACGACGGTGTATTATGGGGAGTATAGGAATGTTGGTGATGGTGCGTCGACGGTGAAGAGGGTGAAGTGGAAAGGGTTTCGTGTGATCAATTCTAGTCACGAGGCTGTTAAGTTTAGCGTCGGCAAGTTTCTCGGTGGGGGGCATTGGTTGCCCCACACCACTGTGCCGTTTACTTCGGCCTTGTAGTTAGTTGTTCCAATGTTCCAATGTTCGATTTCGCTTGGTTGGGTTCATGTGTGTTTTGTGTTTTCTTGATTGTTGTTCTTGTTTTGGACGTAAGTTTTTGGATTGTGTTTTTGGAGTATTTGAATATTGTTTGTTTGGTATTGGTATGCGGATGTGTTGATGGCTAATGGATTCTGAATAATTAAACATTATGGTTAAAAGTTAAAATGTTGAGATTAAGATATATATCTGAATTAGTCACACATTTATTTTTAAATTTTAAGAGATATATTATCTTTTAATGGTTCAGACTTTTTAATTATTTAACATTTAATGATTCAAACATTTTATTGATTCAATACTTAATATTTTATAAATTGTCAAACAACCCTTAAGTTTTGTAACTAGAATAGAAGTCATAAGTTACGGTTTATTAGTATTATTATTATTGTACGAGTTTACAAACTCATTATATCTATTCATAAATCTATGAAATTACTTACAACAACACATGAATTCTGATTTGAAAAAAACCGTTGCAAGTTGCAACTACGTCTTATCATTAGGTTATATTACTTATTTATCATTAGGTTACCTAACAATTGGTGGATATTCTCGTAAGTTTAAACAACACGTACATGTTATATCCAGACATCTCTTATTTTTTTTTCTCTCATAGTTTTTATTTTAAATAATAATCAACTATAATCCTAATTTTTATCACCTTATCAAACAAACTAGAGATTTAACCTTGCCATGTTACAACAAGTTTTTTTCTCACGTCTCATAAGATTTAAAGTGAAATGTATTTAAAAAAACGAATATATCATACTAAAAACACAAAATACATCAACTGTAAAAAGAAAAACTTATTCAGAAAAGAGAACTTGTAAAAATTAATTTAAAATTTTATAATTAATTAAATTAAGTTTAAACTTTTTAAATAAATAGACAAAAATACTATTTTGAAAACTGAAATTGTTTAGTTAAATTATATAAAATCTTTTAAGGAAGAAAAACAAAAGTTGAACAACAAATGAGAGTTGTGGTTCATAAGAGTTCGCTAATGAGTAATGATCAATGATGGTGGAAGATTATACCAGATCTCATCGTAAGGCGGACGATAGTTATTAACACACAGGTTCACATATACACACTCTCTGCATGTCAGTTTGATTATATTATATACGCTTTTTACTTGAGGACTTTTGATACATTCCGTTACAAATCACATTATCAACTTCAAAACCCTAGATTAAGTGATCGATTAGTTTGTGATTATTTGGAAACTAGTTGACCGATTAGTTTACGAATCGCATTGTTATTATTTAATTTCGTTTCTCCATTCAAAATTATTAGATATCTTTCTGTGTTCAAAATCAGATTCAGAATTTCAGAAATACAACTAACATGATAAGGAATGCAAATGTTAGGGCACCACGGATTTCCTTTTTGCTGTATTTATTCACAATTGTCTATGATTATGTGAGTACCAGACGCAAAGTTATTATATAATAAGAGTACAATTTGGAACATATGCAGGTGTCTTGGAGCTTGTTAGAAGATATGCAAATGCCATGGGAGAGCTGATACCCATAGCAGCATATCACATGTAAGATCAAACTGCTTCAATTTTTCATGAATGCACGAGATGATAACAATTTAGATGATTGTTGTTTTAGCATTAAGTTAATTGTTTGCAATTTAGATGATTGTTGTTTTAGCAGTAAGTTAATTGTTTGAGCTTGCTTATTATCAATGTTGTAGTCTGAACCTTGATTTGAATAGGGGGATGTTGCATCTGTAGTACGTATATGGAAAATCCAATCAATAACCCTTCTTATTTACTTGAATCAACCTCTGGACCTTAATGGCATGCCATGCCTCTACCTCTTTTCATTTCTTCATATCAATAAGACTAGGTTGGAGCCTTCGACCTCGTCTGTGCCACTTTTTTGCTATAACATCTTTACATCTATTGCAAAATATTGATCCCTCTAGCAGTGCTCTCTGCCTTCCATGTCCTCGATTCACAGCCATTAAGAATCTTTGAAGTCACAACCAAATCAATTTCGATCGTATGCCACTGCCAAAAAAATAAATAAATAAATTATGCGATAAATGTGTAATAAGGCTACATTGATGACCTCTAACTCCACCATCAACTCATACACACACCAACTGGTCTTGAGAATATGCTCAATTATCCGGTCTGTCTTCTTTAACACCCCTCCAATCTCACCTTTCCCATTGGCTCTGCTCACAACCCCATCCACACTACAAACCATACAAATTGTTCCTTCCTTATTTGACTTAGGCTTAACTTGCTCTACCATTATACCACTTCATATGATTCAGGTGGCCTAAAAAAGAACTCCAAAGATGACATAATAATTACTGGCCATTTAGAAACCCATTTTTGTCCCATTCTTGGTCAAACTATAGCCATTGTTGTCCGCCCTTCCACCTCATTGTTATATGTTGTTTATTGTGTGTCACATTGACCAATTTATGTAAAACACCACCATCTATACACCATTGTATTAACTCCCCCATAATTTTTTTTCATGATATAACCATATCTCTTATTGACTTTGACCTATCCATATAACTGTAAACATCTTTATGATCTTCCATCCTAAGGGATAACATTATGATTCGAGAATGGCGTACATAGCAACAAATCGCAAACCCCTAGGCTCTATGATTTTAGGGCTTCGATATTATGCGTTTTCTTTGATGTTTCTTTCTTTCATTTTACCTTTTGCTCCCCTTTATTATTTGATTTCTTCCCCTGATGCCCAATCTTGAATTTTCTTTCACAATCTGATAGGAACCAAATTGGAAGGATCAATGGAATAGCTACAATCTCAAATGGGTTACAAATTGATCCTCTCAATTATGCACAATTACCTCCTTCCCTAATTTAAGTAATTATCCCGAATTACTTCCATGTCCAATTTCAGTATCTATTTCAAAGGCTAAAATAAAGCTGAAACATCCAGCAATCCACTAGAATAAATAGGCCTATAGTCATCTCTTTTTCTTTGTCTAGTATTTTGATATTTGTGTTCTTGTATTTAGGGTTTAGGGTTGATGTTGGTTAGTGCCCGATTACCACGATATTCCTGATGAGGAGAAAGTTGATGTTGCTTCAATGCACTTGGAAGGAGACGCACTAGATTTCTATTCATGGCTTTCTGCAGATCAACCGATTACCTTCTGGGAAGAATTGGTTAGTGCCCTCACAAAAAACTTTGGCCCTGCAGAATTCCAAAATCCTGACGAGTACTTATGTAGCATTAAACAGAGCGGGTCAGTCCAAGAATATAGGCATGAGTTTGTTAAAAGATCATCTCGGGTTTCAAACTGGCCCGAACACTGCCTGTTGGGAGTATTTTTAAATGGGTTGAAGGAAGAACTAAGGGCGGATGTTCGAATCCACAAAGCCCGTTCAGTCTATAGTGCTATGAGTTTAGCATTAGAATTCGAATCAAAGGCAGGTTACAACTGATTTGGGCAGATTTTAAAACCCACTACCACCGCCAAAACCTCTTCGTCGGCCGTTACTTCTTCAACCAGCAATATACCAACTGAAACCCCTTCATACATTTCCCCTCTTCACATTTCTGATGAGGAGAAACAGTCCCGGTTCACAATAGGGTTGTGCTTTCGATGTGGGGAGAAATTCGGTCCCGGACATCGCTGTAAATCAGGAACTTTCAAAGTCTTAGAAATCGCTGATGTAAGAGATGAAACAACAGCAATAGATGAGCAGATTAACTCAATTTAAATGGCTGAGATCAGCCTTCACGCTCTTTTTGGTCAGTCTACACCAACTACTATGAAGCTGCAAGGAGTTATAGGTACAACTAAGGTGCTAGTATTGATTGATAGTGGGTCAACCCATAATTTTATTTCGGATAAGCTAGTAAACGACCTACATATAATCTCCCAGCTCATCACACCCTTTGATGTCCAAATAGGAGATGGAAATGTCATTCGATGCAACCGGATATGCGAGGATGTCTCGTTGAAATTATCGAATCTCTGCATCACACAAGATTTCTATCCATTTGCCTTAGGAGGTGCTGATATGGTACTAGGCATTCAATGATTGGCTACCCTAAATACAGTTCAAGCAAATTGGGCTAAAAATTTTATGATATTCACTGTCAATGGTCAAGAATGCAAGCTGCAAGGACTGCAACAAGAAGTTTACAACTCTGCTACCTGCCACCATTTCGCTATCGAACCTTTTGAGGAACAATTGATGATTGGGACAGGTCCGTTTTTGCTCAATCGACTTGAGGACAAGTCGTTTTACCAGGCGGGAAATAATGATAGGAACCAAAATGGAAGGATCAATGGAATAGCTACAATCTCAAATGGGTTACAAATTGATCCTCTCAATTATGCACAATTACCTCCTTGCCTAATTTAAGTAATTATCCCTAATTACCTCCATGTCCAATTTCAGTATCTATTTCAAAGGCTAAAATAAAGCTGAAACTTCCAGCAATCCACTAGAATAAATAGGCCTATAGTCATCTCTTTTTCTTTGTCTAGTATTTTGATATTTTTGTTCTTGTATTTGGAGATTTGTCTATCTCGAATCAGGCCAACTATTCACTGTTTTCAGATTTTAATTAATCGAATTTTCAAGTTTCTATCACAATCTTTATCACCCATACGTGCATTATCTTGACAACACTAGTCAGCCAACTCATTGTGTTGCTCTATACTAATCAGCTCTTTCTGAGACATTTGACCCACCAACTACAATGGACTCAGCTATTTGCCCACTTAATTCAAAATCAAGATTCATCCTTCTATCTTGCCATCAACATACGCTGCCTTCGTCTCATCTTTAGACTACTCACAACCTACTGAAAGAGGCTTATGTAGGCAATATGTAGTGACCTAAACGACATCTTCCCTAGGAAAATCATATTGAAGTTGGAGAATCATTACTTCCATGAAATAATTCCCTGACTTCTCGGTTTCCACCCCTGTTGTCAGAGTTCTTCACCAGCCGTTCATTCTAGTGAATCCCCCTCACCAGAGATCCATCATCAACGTTGCTCCTCCAGATGTGTTCAAAACATTTCCCCATTGATTTCCTCATCTTTGAACTCTGTGATCAGTTCTATAGGTGGACACCAAGATCCTAGCCATATCATGTCTTCTCCTATATAAGGTGTCTTCATAAAAAATGACATACAGACCTCAACGAACACTTTTTTGAGGTTGTTTTTGTTTGTTTCATAATCTTTTTATTTCTCTCTGCCTTTTAATCTCAAGAACAGTGTAAGGCTCCTCGCATTTTGCATCAAAGCAATTGTAATAATATAGTTTTTGTAACCAATTAACAAATTAATTATTTATAACATTCAAAGAAGAGAAAACACAAAATGTGTGTTTACTAACCCATCCGGTCAGGCGTCAACCAAAGATTCACCCATCTTGCTATATCTTCATTGGACTTCCATACCTATGATTTTTCTTGCTTAAACCTGATCAGCTATTATATACCCTATTAGAGATTCAAACCTGCCAACTTTTTCTTATATGGACTTCTCAAGTTTGTGTGAGTATCCTTAGGATGTTCTTTAATTTGCAAAAGTTTATGTAATACATCACTACTACAGTTGGAAAATCTGAAACTAAGGGTAACGCCTTCTGATACTTGGTTCCAAAAGTTCCCTGTTACACGTGTAACCAAATCTCCATAATCCACATTATGGTAATCATTATAAGCTCTGGTAGTTTTATTCTTCATTTCTTCACAACCTACAAAAACTATGGTATGTATCTTCTGACTTTTGTTGCTATACCTTATACAGAAGATATAGCTTAAAGGCAGTACAAAAAGAGATTGTGATTATTACAAAAAAATTAAACACCTATTTTGGCTTTTATCCTACAAATCCTTTATGGTCTTTTTCATATTGAATACTACATTTCTCTATCCTAAGCTCTATATTCTTATCGAGACGAACTTACCAAACATCACGTGCTTCTTTAAATGCTTGATAGTTAAAACCACGTGGTCGAGATTGGATAATTGTAGATATGATGTTAAGCGCTTACAAACATGCCTAAAGATTCCTTCCATTTATGTAATTATTGACAAACTGGGTTCACTATCTTGAATTGATGGTAGAACTAAGAACTTGATAATTTTGTAGAGACATGATTCTTTATTGTACAATTGAGCTACAAGGCTGGTAAATAGCTTGGATTTTATATCTTTCGAGTTAAAAGAACTGAATGTCAAGTGAGAAAGGTGTCAATCCTCAAATTATAGTTTTAGTTTCTTGTTCGAGCTCAATATAAGTTCTTTCTAGAGTATCCACCACATTGCAGGGCTGTTTTAACCCTTTAAATCAAGTTTTCTGTAAAGCAGTTAGTTGATGTGTTACCCATTTAGCTACAAATGAGCCGATTTTATCCCCAACGGATCAAACATGTAAACTGTTGGAACTTGGCTAGTAAAAACAGGTCGAATGAATCGACCAAATCATCTGTTCTCGGTTGATTAGGGCAAATTATTATGCAATATAATTAGGGCAAATATTGAATGTGCAATAATTATCAGGGCAAATGATTGCTGCAGCTAGATTCAGGGAATATTACCTGCAGATAAAATTTGCAGTGAACACTTGCAATTACTTAATTTAACCTTTCTGATACATAGTTATTTTTTTATTTTATTTAATATAACAGCAGGCCTGCGCAACACAACCAGGCCCCTTTGACCCAGTCCGACCCAAACTCATTTTGACTCTTTTTCAACGTGACACTGCTGCCATTTTGCACCTTTAGTAATAAGCTTCCTGAATGGTCGTTAACTGAACAGTTAACTTGTATTACACATGAACATGATGTGTTTTCTTAGAATTGCCTACATATGATTGTGTTATGCATCTGTACATGATTCCCAATTGTTTGAGGTCTAATTACTATCATAATTACTCTTCTTCCCAGCTGCTAACAGAATATATGAAATTAATCAAATACACTTTGTTATGATTGTTCGCAGGTTCGATTTGATGGAAGAATTATGGGTTATTCTCATCCTATCCGCTACCATTGCAGGTTTTACATGTTATTCACATTTATATTTAAGGTGCCTTTACACATAGTAATCAAATTTCCTAGTGGTCCGCTAATAGAAACGTTTATTTCAATTTCAACTCTTCAAAATTAAAAGATGCCATACTTTTCGTGGTGATATGTTGTTTCATTATCTTGTACTTTATGCAATAATTTATGTACTACTTTTCATATCAATGACCATCTCTGCCCACTTTTGGTACACAAGCATTTGTCACTATCCCACCAAATAAACATCATGTGCATTTTAATCCATATCTCGTTTTGAACAGTGAATAGGCTTATACATTTTTGTAGAGAACAATTTACAACACCGAAACAAACATCTAATTCGTATCTCACTCTTTCGATCATTACACATCACTTCTTGTTTAATTTCTAAGGTAGTCACATCTGAGCCAATTCATCACATCTTAATTAACGTATACTTTTGTTGTTCTTATTGTTCATTCATAATACATACATATATATTGGTTCTCTCAATATATATTTTTATATATATGAATATGAGCTAGGTAGAAGGTAGCATAGGCATTTATACAGAAGTAGCTATACACCATGTAGGCTTGCAACCATGGGTGCCTTAACTGAATCCTAAAAGTGTTGTCTCTCTTGTCAATTTTCTAACAACATAAGCAGACAAAAGCTTTCATACTTGCAGCTCCAACATCTGTTAATCTGACTTCCATCAACCGCTAAACATCAAACTGGTATAAACTCATTTATTCAATTTTGTTGTCACATTCATTGCATATATGTGGTACATCTAACTTTATCAAGCTTCTTTTCACACCACATATGAAACAAAAAAAGGAAATCTTGAAGTATCTTAACATTTAACACACTCATGTTCAATTCTTATTTATAAGAAAACAAAACAAAAAAAAAACTCAGATATAATAATCTCCATTGATTAAGCGCTAAACTAATTTGTTAAAATATTTCATATTTGCTTTCTTCTTAGCATATAACATATTAATTAATTTGTTTAGGTTAAAACAAAACACTGTATTAGAAACACTAGTCAATTAATGAACCTATAAAAACTGTGTCCTAATTAAGTGGCGACGAGAAAAACATCTATACACCAAAAATAATGCCTTTGAGTTTATCTTAAGAAAACACAGGAAAATCAAAGAAAGTGAATGGTGAACAGAAGAAGAATGTTGGAGAATCAGTCCTGTCAATAAGGTATATATGCAAACATGCATGTGACTATCTTAAGTAAAAAAAATCATCAAAATTTGAGGGGGAAAGTGACTGGAATATGTGTTTTCATGCAATAACAACATTATTTCCTGTATCCAACAACTTATAATTCGACATATATTCGGTGAATTTTGTGATTATGAACACTCATGAAAGTAATGCTCCTATAATCATCTCTGAAATTAATCATCCGCTTTTGATACTAATGTTGCTATAATTAGACACATGACAGTTATTAGTTATTACCAACTTCAGTTTAGGATTTCTTCTATTTCAGTACGTATTTATCTAGAAAAGCAAATTTCTGTGGAGACAACAGATTTTTGAGTTATTTTTCCTTTAGACCCTCTACTACTATTACATTTCCTATTGTGATTTTGAGTACCCACACACACCAACGCCATCTAATAATAGATTGTCACCTTATTTTTATCCACACCCTCAAAGTGCGCTAAGTGGAGAGGGTGGTACCCTCTTATGACGGTCGAAAAATAGAGGGAAAGAGCCATTGTCAAACGGTCAAGTGCCTTGGCTTTAATGGGTTTGTATGCCGGCCTCCCCTACTGGTTAGCTCTACCCCCTTAAGTGGTGGCAGTGTAGCCGCAGAACCCACCATGCCCGAGGGTGTTACCCGTGTTCCATCACCTTTGGTTTTGAAGTCACTCAACTTTTATTAGTTGTTCTAGTTTTAATTGTGATTTTTTTTAAAGTAAATTAAGTGATGTAAATGGAACATAAACGAATCTTAGTTACTCTTTTTAATTTTCTTTTAAGTTTGACTTAATTTGAAGATTATCACTATGAAAGGTGACTATTATTTTTTTTAAAAATTACTTCAATTCAAAATTGTAAACTTTTTAAGTAGTTAATAGGAATCATACATGTTATATTTAGATTACTTTTAAAAATATATCAATTATAAAAAGAGCTTAGAATTATAACAAGAGCACTTAATGAAAGGTGAGTGGCTTTATATAAATAGAAAAAATGAATTTTATTAATCCAAATTATTAAGTACTAACTATTGGTTAATATTAATCCCAACTAACAATTTAACTAGTATTAATCTTAATTTTTAAGTTTGATACAAATAACAATCCTCGTCTAACCTTTTGTTTACTCTGTTAGTTTTCAAATGCATAGGCTCATGAGGTATAATATAGTTACAATTAAAATTATTAATGTATTTTTACTTTTAGTGTAATTCTTAATCAAACTGAATACTCTTTTGTGAATTTATTCCTTACATTAAACGGTGTACTTGATTTATAAAATGGAACACATTTTAAAAAGGAAAAAAAAAGATTAATTAATTTAGTGTTCTATTGGGAAAAGAAAGGGTACAAACACCATCAAATACGTGTACTTGGGTGATTAATTGATCCAGCATATGAATCTCAAAGATTAATATATCCAACTTACGACTCATGTGCCTTATACAGGTATATACATATATGGTTGTTCTTTCTCCCGTCCTCATATTTAATTGTAACATAGATTTGTGCCTGTAAATATTAAATTGTGTATCGTACTTAGGTGGTTGTTACTAGTACTAGCAAAATGCATCAAATCAACTTAATTCAATTCTTGATCAAAACAAATTGAAAAACCTACATGTCGGGACTTAATATCATAGAAGTTAAAATACTTAAATTATGTACATTGCATGTAAAACAAGGTACTATGTACCAAAACTTTGGCATTTTTTGCAATGATTGAACCTTTGAGGGTTTACTAAAAATTCCTTAAGTTGAACTTCCGTTTAGCTAGATAGGTGAAAACAGCAAGGAGTGTTAAATTAGAATTGTTTTTATAAGTAAAATTTTGATAATAAATAATTGTACTTCGCTATTTAGTCATATGTAAAAAGGCAGGTCTAATGACAAAGTTATTTGAAATAAAATGATGAAGCTTTCATAAGATTAAAGGTTTGAGCTTTATCTTTGACGGATTAATTTAAATTAGTTATAGTGTAGAATTAGAAATATGTTAAATGACTTTAATTAGGAGTTGTTATAATAAAAAGAGTTGTAAAATATATTTTGATGAAACTCTACTATACGTATCGAGTTGTAATTATCAGACATTTAAGTACAGTTATGTATAAACATATGAACAATATGACATAAGCAAAACAAAGTAAAAACATATTAACATGTTATTTTTTTCCTTATATGTCTATCAATTCAACATTAGAATTTTATGTTAGAATTGTGAAATGGTTTATTCATTACAACATTTTTTCTTTGGTAAAAAAGAAAGGAAAAATAACCTAGTTGGAATTGGAAAATTGATGTAATGTTTGATGATTTTTTACTTGATGTAATGTAATTTTCTCCTTTCAATCTCCTTCATAGAGTTGGCGAATACATAACGTGTTTTTTAAAGGAAGATGACACTAACCGTTGCATTATTATTATTTTTTGAATGGTGATCTTCTTTACTCCTCTGTATTTGAACTTCAACATCCTCAAACTTAAATGTTTGAAAAGACTTTGTCTCACTAAGCCACCAATCTCACTGATAAACCAATGCAACTATTTATTAAGTTTAATCAAGTACATTTAATAATGTCATATATTGTTTATAATTTAAGAAAATTCATGTGGATATCTTTAAGTAAAAAAGATTGGAATTGATTTCGTTAAATATAAATCATTTTATCACCTTCAACGTTTAATAAAAAATAAAACATGTGATATTTATGGGACCCTGCAACCATAAAAGAGTGAATACTTTAATATGTAATGATTTTCAAAAAGCGAAGGCACCGCTAATAAAATAGTTATATGAATCTTAACATTTTGATAAACTTGTATGAAAAAGAATCACTATTCTATGGCTATGAGTTTTAACAAGATTAACAATAATAGTTTCATTTATATTTGATAAGATGCATTTTTCTCCTTAAACAAAAATACCATTTTATTTTCTTTTCTTTCAAGGTTTCTTGATTTGACCATTCACCTTTCCCATCACTAGAATACATACTAAACTCAGGCCCACTCCCACAGCTACAACTATATATCTATCTATATGTAAAAGATCTTTTGTTTTAATGGTTCAAAGGGATGATAGAGTTTTAGTAATTTTTTAAAGATTCAAATTTTAAATTTTTATGTTAACGAATATTAATTACTAACTTAGTGTTATATATCTTTAATTATTAGCACATGTCGTTCAAAAATATATATATATATATCTGTCTATATTATGTGTGACAAAATATAGCTTATATTAAAATATTCTTAAAACCTTTTTTGTGTGTTTTTACTGATTTCATAATTTAATTGTTTCAGTGTCGTAAACGTTTATCACATTATAAACTATGAAAGTTACAAAATGGAAACATCGTTTTTTAGTTAGTAAGATTTGTAATCTATATATTGCAATATATATATATATATAATATATATATATTATATATATATATATATTATATATATATATATATATATATATATATTTGGTTTTATTTTTAAATCATAATTTTCCACGACAATTTAGAAGTTATGGATCCTTAGAAAACTTGTTCTAACAAAACGATAGGCATTATGAAACTTATATTAATTACATTAATACCATAAACAAGAATGCAAGTCGAGAAAGATATGATAAAATATAAATTCAATGTTTAAACAAATATAAGGGAAGGTAAATAAATAAATTAAGGATCTAGTTTCTTGTGTTAGCTTAGCTATTTAATGCCTCTACTTCTATAGGAAAGTTTGACCTAAGTTCTCATATCCCAAAGAAACCAAAGAAACCAAAGAAACAATATTTTATTATAATAAAGAATATAAAAAAGAAAAAACGAATAAAATTGTTTGTCCATAGAGAGAGCACTCGAAGGCTAAATGATAAGTTGGCAATTTCAGACTACAAATGGTGACAAATATGCAGAAGTAGCGATCTTCAGGTATAGGTGCCCGCCATACAAGGCTTTATTACTTTTCTTCTTCTTCTTTTTTTTTAAATATTTTCTTTTAACTCAACCACCATCTGAAAATAAATTAACATAAATATACCTTAAAAAAATGTACTTTTCTACACCTCAATGTGTGGTAATTCCTAAAACGATAAAAAACACGACTTGAACATGACACAGAAAAATACAGGTATTAGATGATCAGTTGACCCGTAAGATTCGTATTATTAATGAGTCAACCCAGAAAACAACACATTTAATAAATAGGTTGATCCGTTAACTTGTTTAAGATAGTTTAATTATATATCAACTTTAAACATAATAATTGCTAAATTAAAATTAGATGTTATGATTTTTAATTTATCATCTAATTAAGCATTAACTACTATAAAACTTAAGTTAATTAATTTAATTCAACTTTGAAACAATTCTTCACTTCCCAACAATTTTTTAACTACTTCTAATGCGGATAATGGTTGTGGCTAATCTCATTTGCAAGATATATATACCTACAGGCTTTCCCTAAAGATCTCCAACGGACATATAATTTTTAGCGATTACTCACCAACATTAATACAAACTCGACACACATATATGAATTTAAATTTCTTCTTCAGAAAAATTACAAAGGACATAAACAGTGTTTGAAAATGTAGAACTACGTACTTACACGAATGGTCTAGTGCTATGATAAGTTACAAGCGTTTGCTACCAATTTTTTTAAAATTTCATAATTCTCACTTTTCACTCAACCGTAACACTATTAGCCTTAGAGCATTCACAATCTATCTACTGTTATTATTTTTATATTTTCACTAAAAACCTATATTTTTTCTATCTTCTTTTCAATTATATAATATATTTTTTTACTTTTATCATTATTTTTCTTTCTCATCCACTCACAACCATTTTTAAAAATATTAAAAATTTTATGGAGTTGTATCGTGATTCCCCAAATATAAAGATAACTGTACAACCCTTATAAATTTTCTTTCATTTTCACTCACAACCACTCACAACCATCCCCTATAATTAGGGCTGCAAACGAACTGAACGTTCAACGAACAGTCCGTGAACCGTTCGGCAGGAAGTTCGTTTATGTTTGTTCGAACACGAACAAGAAAATTTCGTTCGTTTAGTTAACGAAGAAACATGAACACAAGCCGCGTTCGTTCATTTATGTTCGTGAACGTTCGATAATGTGTTCGTTTATGTTCGTTAATGTTCGTTCATCAACGTTCGATAACGTGTTCGTTTATGTTCGTTAAGGTGTTCGATTATATTCTAATTTTTCTGTTAGTTATTTTTATGACTATTATATCAAGTATTTTTGATATTATGGTAATTACTTATTTATTTTTGATTGATTTTGTGTAATGTTTGATATAAAAAATGTAAATTTTATTCTAAAATAAATATATAAATATTTGTATTCGTTTGTATTCATGAGCTTTTTTGTGTTCGTCATGTTAATGAACAGTTGTTTGTATTCGTTTGCTTTTGTTTGTGTTCGGTAAGCATTCGTGAACAGTTTATGAACATTTTCATTTTCTTAATGAACGAATACGAATAAGAAATCTCGTTCGGTAAGTGTTCGTGAACTGTTGATGAACAAGTTTATTTCTTAACGAACAAACACGAACAATGCCTTGTTCGTGTTCGTTCGGTTCGTTTGCAGCCCTACCTATAATATTTCTCACCACCAGAAGTAAATGTGTATTCTATAAAATGTTTACATATACATGGACCAAGTATGTAATTATTTCAAAAGAATGGGATTCTAAAAGCACTACAATTATTATTAAAAAAACAAGATAAAGCCAGTTTTAATTAATCTAGTATGGTCCCAGCTTGATTCCAGTTTTACATGTGTGGAACATTCACTACACACAAATTATACAACTACACAAGTACTATTTGTTTTTTCAAATAAGAAAAGAAAAACTTTGTGAGATGAGTTTGACAAGGATAGTTTGGTGTGTTAAGTTAACGTACCCTAGGTATATGTTTAGGGCTGCTAATGTTAAAGCAAACGAAAAGTGATCAAGGAGAAGAAAAAAGATCAAGAAATTAAGAATTGAAAAAAAAGTGTTGAAAACAACAGGTGATGGTGAGAAAGCTAATCACACCATGCAAATGTCACTTTCTTACTTCTCTCCCCCACCTCTGGCGCCCCTGCAACCCTTCTATCTAACACACACACACACACGCACTCATCGGGAATGTCATCCATACATTCATTTCACTTAATTTATATAACTTAATTTCTCTCTCATGTATGATATATATTAATATATATGCATGGTGTTATAGTATATATGGTAGTGACAATGGTGGGTACACATGAGACAACTTATTGTACATCTCACCATCTATATATCCTTTCCATGCCACCATATATATAAACGAGACCAATACACAACTTATTGATCTATAGAATATCCTTCATTTAACTTAACATAATTAACAAAGTGTTTTGGTTAGATATTTTTTAACGGTAAATGTAGCCTACTCTTAACGTTCACATATTGTCCACTTCGTAATGGTTGGTACGGATCATTGCAATTCGCAAAGGATGATTGATAGGAATTGAAACATGGACATTGATGCGACTAGTTTTTTGAATTTAACAAAAGGATGAACTTATAGTGAGACATGATGAGATCCTAAATTTGAGTTTGAACGTAAATAATAACAACAATTGTAGTTGTAACAAGGAAAGTTTCACTCATCTTTTGTTAAGAACTCCCATTTGATCAAGGCTAACTAAAGATTATTTTACTTTTCAAGTTATGCATTAGCGCATCTTCTAGAGTTATTTGACGTAAACCGTAGGCTTATGTGCAACTATTGTAGCCTTACGCAACTCTTTTAACATGAATAAACCTAGAGTTTTCAAGTTCTTTCACTGGATTCCCATCCTAAACAAGTTATAACTAAAATTATTAGGTACCTCGTTTGTAAGTTTAAATAGGGTTAATTGTAAGTGAACCGAATTGAAATTTCAGCAAATAGTCAACTGTAAGTTTGTTAAATTTATTTTTGTTCGTTTAATAAGCTAACGAATCTGAACTAATAATTTATTCGTTTAGTTAAACGCACAAACTTGAAGAGAGACCTTGTTTGTTCATTTATATCCGTAAACACTTGAAAATATGTTCATTTGTTATTTAAAGGTTTCATATTTTATATTTTTGTTTTATTAATTTTACTTTTTAAAATAATGAAAACCTTGTAATATCCTATGCCTTCGTCAACATACCTCTCTGATCATTTTATTTTCAGTTTATGTTATAGCTTTACACACTTATTAATTTTTGTGTTAATTATGTTTATAATAATTATGTTAGGTATATTCAGATAATTATGTTAGTATTTATTTATATTTGGTGTATTATGGATAATATTGTGATGAAAAATATAGATTTTTTATGAAATAAAAATATGATAGTTTGTATTTGTTTATGTTTATTAAAGTTTATTTATGGATAATTATGTTAAGTATTTATTTATATTTGGTGTATTATGGATAATATTGTGATGAAAAATATAGATTTTTTATGAAATAAAAATATGATAGTTTGCATTTGTTTATGTTTATTAAAGTTTATTTGTACTTGTTTTTGTTTATAAACATTTTTTACGTTCGTTTACGTTAAGTAAGTGTCTTTGAACAGTTTATAAACATGTTTTTTAATTAACAAACATGAAAAAAAGATTTTATTCACCATGTGATTGTTAACATCTCAGGAGTATATTATTTTAATTAACGAACATGAACAATAATTTGTTTATAGCCCTGTGTAAATGCTCACGATTGTATCAATATTAAACTTTCCAACAATAACACCTATATCTTTTACAATAAAAATCATTAAATCTGGCACCATACACATATAGAACACCCAATCTTATGATTGATTGCTATCCTCATTAATTTGTTTCTGGTTCACAAGCATCACATCCTGCATTTTACCTACGAGGTATGTCATTTTTACATAAAGAAACATAATAAGATTAGTTTAGCATACTACAAGCATAAGAAACAGAATAATTCTCAAGGAGTTTGATATAAAACTAAATGACAAAAACATCACAAGAGATTACTTATTATAGGGATTTTAAATTCAACAAGTTTGTCAAAATTTTGAAATTACAAATTAACTAAAATTATACTATAAATAGACACATATATTATGCAAATAATTGATTACACGTTTTAGGGTTTCAAATAAAACGATTGAAGAATGCTCAAGTTAGGGGAAAAAAATTGAGTAATGAAATTAGAACCTTAAAAAAAAAAAATATATATATATATATATATATATATATATATAAAATCAGGTTTGACAACAGGCCAGTTGATCCGATTCACGAGGTCTTTTGCTCCGCTGCAGGTAACAAAATTGTGGTGATAAACATTCTTTAGCTGAAAAAAAAGATAAAGTAGTATGTGTTAAGCTTCTAGACAAAATTGAATACAAAGTCTTTAGAAACTTTACACCAAAGAATATATTTAAATGCATCTAAACTAAATGTTCTATAGGGTAATACTTGCGTATGGTTAACAAACTTAACTTTATGTTAGTCAAATTCCATTTATTTATTCTTTGTTAATTTTATTATGTTTATAGACCTAGGCAATGAAAGGTGAATGATGAAAGTACAGAGGAGGTAAAGTTAAAAAAAATCACCTTGAAAGAAACACAATAATAACAACAACAACCAAAACAATAATAATATATAATAATATGAAAGGAAAAAAAGAGATATATTGTAGGGTGTGCTTAATCCAGTGGTATGGTATATAGTGGATGTTTCTATGTGGTTCTCTTTTCTCACATTCTCTTGATCATTTGAAACTTGCTCCTCATCACATGTGTTTGAGAATTGAAGCTACACACATAATATAATACATTGACATAAGGAATTGAAGGTGGATCATATATATCAGATCCCAAAGGTGGTTAATCTGTCCATCATATCAATCAATCCAAATACATTCACTCATTGTTCCATCAGTCAATCTCATCAATCAATCAAATCAAAACTCTCACCACAGAGAATCATCAACAGGAGAGAGAGAGAGAGAGAGAGAGATAAAGAGATAGTAGCTTGAAAAGTATCATCATGTCATCTTCACCTGCTTTTTCACCGGACCACCACCACCACCACCACCTCTCTCCTCCCTCCGACCACCTCTGTTATCTCCAATGCAACCTTTGCCAAACTCTCCTTGCGGTTTGTACAGATAAAACTACCCTCATCATCATTATATATCACATATAGTTGATGCATAATTATGACAAGAAAACTTGATCTTACATATGTAACAATAAATGATCTAGCTTTATGATTATCTTTATCTTCATATCTTTATGATTCTAAAGAAGAATACTGTTCATATCGATCTTCATAGCTTTATGATTATCTTTATCTTCATATCTTCGTTTGTGATATCATGTGAGATTTCACTGTGTATGTTTGTTTGTTTATTTGTGATATGTTGTGGTGTTGTAGGTGAGTGTTCCTCGCAACAGTTTGTTCAACACTGTCACCGTCCGATGTGGGCACTGTAATCAGCTGTTGTCTGTCAACATGCGCGCACTTCTCTTCCCTTCGCCCACCGCCACACCGCTGCCGGTCATTCCATCTTGCCCATGATTTCTTCCATTCACAAAACATTATGGTATAAATTTGCTTATATATTAGAGAAAACAATATATATATATATATATATATATAGATATATATATATATATATATTATATATATCTTGAGTTTCAAATTTGACTCGATGATTATGGGTATGTTTGTTTATCTAGTTATGTGTTAAATCACCAAAAACTCTTTGATTTGATGAGGAATTCACATTTTCATCATTATTCCAATAACCTGAGATTTATCTTCTTATAAAAGTTTAAAGTTTTGTATGTTAGATTGATTTCACAAGAGAGAAAACCCAGATGGGTATGATGAAACTAATTTTATGTGGATGAAATAATTCCAAAATCAAATATGATGATGAACAAGAGCAGTTGATATATAAAAGTGATATCTAGGGTTAGGGTTTTGCAATTTTCTTGAAAATTATTTATTATGTAACCTAATTTCCTAAAATATATACTTATTTACTTCAAATCTGAAAAAAATAATTGATCAGGAGGAGATGAGAAACGCCCCATCTAACTTGCTCATGAATCAACTGAATTCTAATGAGCCCTTCGCACCGATTCGAGTTGATGAGCTTCCTAAACCTCCGGTGGCAAACAGACGTAAGACATATCGATCAGCTCTTTTGTTCTTTATAATATTAACATGTAATGGTTATTTCAACTTGCATAATTCGATCTATTTAATATTGGTGCTTCTAACTAATCTTGGTTAGTTTTGAGAAAATGAAGCAAGATTTCTAAATTATTACAGTGTTTGTACTTTCAAAAACTTTACACCCACATAGGCTGTTAAAAACTCTTGCTTTTGGTAAGAAAAAAGGGTCTCTTTCTCTAGATTTTATTTCATGTCGTTCCTTTCTTTGTTGTTTCTGCAAGTTTTTAGTTTGTGCAACCAAAAAGGTAACTTTACTTCATCAACTATGTACTGAGTTACATTACTGCTCATTGAATAAAGAAACCCTAATATCACTCAAAAAAACCCTAATATTACTCCAAACAAACAACTATTATTAATATAAGCAAATTTATATTCTATCTCCTACACTAACACATAGTTAGCACATTCTTGATCTTGCTAAAAACATGACTTAATATTTTTCCTTTTCCTTATATATTTTTTTGCAAAAGTTGGTTTTATTTATATGTTTCCTCACATTTTTGTTTGCTTTTATGTTTGCAAGTGCATCAAAATGATAAAGTGTATCTAACCAAGCAAATATAATGGTTAGAATTGCTTGAAAGATAAAGATATGATGATGTTATGATAGGGGTGGGGTGGGGTTGAAGATAGTCTAAATAATAGTCAGCAGTGAAACGATTTTAATGTATTGTCTGTTTACTTTGTCCCTTTGTTTGTCTTCTATTTGCAGCTCCAGAGAAGCGCCAAAGAGTGCCTTCTGCTTACAACAGATTCATAAAGTAAGTATTTTTAGCTTTTAACGTAATAAAAGTATTTTTTTGTGCTTTTTAACTTTTAACATTTTAACATATAATTTGATAAAATAAATTTTACACATTAAAGTATACCAGTAGCAAAGAATTGAAGGGAATATGTGGGTGTAATTAACCGACATTAATCGAAATAACTTCATTGATATTTTTTGTTACAGAAAAAGAGCTCAATTGGAATATTTTTTAGTTAAAAAATTTAAGTTAAGATCTTCTATATAACATGATTGATGACATTTAGATACCTTTTTTATATTTATAAACGAAAAAAATAATTTTGTTTTGTAAAAAGAATGAAGGAACATAATATAGTCATTTCAGCTAGATGAAAGAACATATGATGAACATAATAATATAATATACAAAAATATATAAACTTCAAATCTGGAGTTCCAATAACCAATAATTTGAAATTTCTAGTTTAAATTTTTACTGTTCAGACAGCATGGTACAGTCTCTTGAATGAATTTTTTTGTTGTACAATGCAAATGGTTACAAAAGGTGAGCTTCTATTTATATATGTACTCTCCTCCTTTGGATACGTTGATGTTTGATTATTATTAACACTATAATTAATAAATTCTAATATGGTTGACGAAGATTTCAAGCAATTAATTTGGGTTCAGAAGAATTGTTTATCTTTTCCAAAGTGAAATTTGTAACTTGTTAGACAAATATGATATATCTTACAAGACTATGCGTGAGTAAGTCAAGTAATTATAAGTTATGTATTAACAAAGGTATTTTGTTCGAACCAATGTTAACTGCAAACAATTTTTTTCCATTTAAAGTATCAGAACAAATTATTTAAACAAATTATACTGATAAATCTTTTGAAATATAAAATTTCAAATAACTAAATTTTATTATTAAAATTTGAAATATAGTACATGAATTTGAAATATTAATCTTAAATTAAATTTATGAAATGCAGGGAAGAGATCCAACGTATCAAAGCTGGAAACCCTGATATCAGTCACAGAGAAGCCTTCAGTACAGCTGCAAAGAATGTGAGATTAAATAATCTTGATTTTTAAGCCTAAATCCAAAGATATTAACCTCACGTGCTACCTAGGGTTTCCTTTGAATTAGGGTTTTTTTTTTATCTAATTCTTTTTATTTTATAATATTTTCTAGTGGGCCCACTTTCCTCACATTCACTTCGGACTCATGCCTGATCACCCGTGAAGAAGCCCAATGTGTGCCAACAGGTAATCCGTTTTTACCCTTGAGGTTTCTTTATCATGTGATTATGTTTCTTTGTTCATCAATTTATGTTTCTGTGTTGATCATCTATGTGTTTGATTTTATGCAGGAAGGAGATGACATGCTGATGAAAGACGGATTTCTGACCGCGGTGAATTTGGGTGTTTCACCTTATTGAAAGAAATGGGAAGGGCTAATTAATTAAGATATGATATAAATAGCTAGCTAGGGTTTCGAAGTTTCGTGTGAACTGTTTCTTGAATGTCTAATAAAGACCTAATATATTAATATTATTAGGGGTTCTTGTTTTATCATATCCTAATTCTATCGTATCGTCTTCTAATCAAAGTCTCTTACTTTATCGTGTCGATTAATAGGGGATCTGATGTAAAGTCTAATGGTTAGTACTCACTCTTGGAGACCCTTTCATGATGAATTGATCATCCAATGTGGTTTCTCTCCTAATTGTTTGAACTGTTAGTTTTGACATTATTTTCTTTTTCTTAAAGCATTAGCAAGTAATTTGGGGCTTATGTTCTTTTCTTAAGTGATGGAATTAATAGAGGATGGAGGGACATGTGTTAAGTTATCTTTGTCTGTCATTGAATGCCTACCATGTATGTATGAGTGCCCATTCGTTACAATAGATTTGCACTTGATATGCTACCCTTGTGATGTAAAGAATATAATTGTGCAGATCATCCACCTACGTACCAAACTAACCACCATCATTGTTGTGCATTTTCGATTTAATTTGAATAACCTTTATAGTGCCTAGCCACAAATATTATGCAAATCCCTTAGTACTAAGGTTGAGATGTTGTAGATATGATGTACATGAATACGAACATGAAGCATTGGCTTCATTGTATATCCATCCTAAAAGGTTTGGATACTAAAAAGTTTAGAGGCTTTGGTTTAGAAAAGGTATAGTCTTGTTGTGGTACGACTACAAGCTAATGACTATCTCTGTAAGATCAATCTCTCATACCATAACAATATTGTCTCTTTTGTTCACAATGTTCGTACGAATTTGTTTTGGGTTTGCTTGAGTGGAAACTTAGTAGGAGTGATTTAATCCACTTAGCAATACTTAACTCATTTCAACCATAGCTAATGTGTGCAAATCACGTTGGTGATATTTGAGATTTGCCTAAGGCATCCCCTAAACATGCATAGAAACCGATCATCCTCGATTGAGGTTTACTTAACAATCTCGAATAGCACATGAGTAGCTCTAATACTAATTTGTATCATCTGACGTCTTGCTTTCTCATACCAACAAATATTGTTTATGGTTGATGTAAGTTTTGACCAGGATGTCATAATGTAGGGCAGACTAGAGAGATAGCATATATAGCTATTAGGTGGTTTAGTAGTCAGAGACATGGAGATTGGGGCAAGAGATACGAGCTGGTGAAGAGTCAAAGTTATGTTGGAGTTAAGGTGCATTGAGCATTAATATTGACAATTAACTTGATTGGAACTAAAAGTGATGTTGATGGATGCAAACAGTCTAGAATGGTGTCTCGTTTAAAGTGGATTTTTTTTATAGAAAGCTAAAAATTTCATTAGAAGAACTTAACAAGAAGCTAAAAACACGAAAAAACAACGTACACACATGACAATTAAGCCAATTATTACATAAAATTAACATCTTATAACACTCTCTTAACTAGCACGGATTTTGAAAAAGCCACATCCCAACCTTCCTCTTCGACGTATTAGGAGCCCACAAGGATCTAATTATGACTTTAATATCCTCCATAACTTTCTCCGGAGAGATTACTTTCTTGTTGAAATTAAATAGTTTTATTTCTAGTTTTCCAAATACACCAACAAAATATAAAGAATATGATGCGCACCACTTGCCGCTTACCATTAATTGTTACACGGTGTTACATTGTACAATTCCATAAGATTGCTGAAGGATAAAACAAACATATAGGCGGCATCTTGCAACATGAAGTAGCTATGTTCGGGTACAAAATCAAGAACAATAAAGCCACTCTAAAATGTACAAAGCCCATGTGATCCATGTGCCGTTCCACGAAGTAGGTGAGCTGAGGTTTATAGATTATGATTCTTGATTTATGTGCTAAGATTTAATGTTTTCAACAAATTATAATTTTTCTTTTAAGTTTTGGTAACTACGCAGGAGATGTTAGGATTGATATCTATGTGACAATTCATCCAAAACTCACTCGATGTCGATTTCTGTGTGCCAATGCAGTAGACCAGTGATGGAACACTCTCACCATGTAACGTAATTTTCGGGACGAAAATTCTTTCAACATGGGGATAATGTGACATCCGGTAAATTTCCGTTACCAAACTCTGTTAGTTCCGTTAAGTCTTGTATACACGTGTCGTGAGCACACACTAGTTGTCGTTTAACGTTGGTGACCTAATAATAATGGATAATGTTAATTTAATGTGAATCTAATTGATTATGTGATTATTGGGTTATGTTTATGTGTTTACACGTTTTTAAAAGGTTAATTAGAAAATTAATCGCGTAACGCGGAAACGTGCCTATTTATTCGTATGTCTTGTGTTTTTATAAAGATAAGATATATAATGATTTTCATAAGTTTATATCTTTATATTATGAAGTTAAAAACACTTTACAAAAAGTTTAAAACTTAGTTTTTATAAAATACAAATTACAAGGGTTAAAAGGGTAATTATGTAAATTAAAATTAAACAAAACAAATCCCAACCCTAATTCCCACCCATTCGGCCGCAACACTCCCCAAACCCCCTCCCTTTGCGAAAATCAGCCAAGAACAAGCATCAAAACATCAATTTGATTCGATTACAAGGCATCCAACACGTAGGAATCATCAATTGCAAGTTAATACACGTTTAAAGGTTAGATTTTTCATGCTTTTGTGAGTTTTTGTTTAGGGCCGAACCCTAATTTGTGAGTTGGCCTTCATGGGGTCGAAATTGATGTTGGTTGATGATGTTAGTATGTTAGTTAGATTGAATACATGTTAGTTAACGTCGATTATGCATGAATTCTATGTTTTTAGTGGATTGATCATGAACTTTGTGTATGAAGCAAACCCTAGTTCGAAAATGCCATGATTATGCATGATGGATGATTGTTTGATGAATGTATGATGATTAGTAGGTTGTATGAATGTTAGGATACATTGATTTTGCAAGAAATTGGTGAATTGAAGTTGGTGTTCATAGGTTACTAATAATAGTAACTTTATTTTGCATGTAATGACGATCTAGTGATGGATTGATGTTATGGATGTGTTCATGATGATGATTAGATGCTAGATTGGTGTTATGAATGCTAGAAATCTTTGAATGGATGTTGTTGATTCATAGCTTGCCAAAAGTAGAAACTTTTGTTTATGAAGATGGTTAGATTATGGTGAGTAGGTAATGTTGATCATGTCTAGATTTGTTATGAGCTTGAGATGGTATAATTATGATGAATTCATGAATACGTTGGATGGTTGATAGATGTTGGGATGTACTTTCCCAAAAGGGAAACTTTATTTGCCTAAAGTCTGAAAAATGATAGCTTGAACATGTTTGGGATGTTAGGAACATGTTAGTATGATCATGGATAGATTCTAATGTGGTAGAACATGGTGATTTGGTTGTATGTAATGTCGGGGTAATCATGAATGATATTTGGACATTTATGATCATGTATGATTTGGATGTTGTTTAGTAGTAGGACATCATGTTTGGGATTGGTAATTGATTGTTGTGATGTTGTAGAATGCAATGCATAAAGTCATCAACGGGTTAAACGGGTCAACGAGGTCAAACATGTCTGTTTTGTTTGAAATCTTGAGTCTTTGGTTGTAGTGTACTTAGGGTTTCACATGTTTTTTGATTACACGTACTCATGCACTTATATGATCTAGGTAACCTCTGAAGGTTGTCTGTCTATTCTGTTTGACAAGTCAAACTCTGTGTATCTATACGCATATCAGGTGAGTTCACGCCTCACTTTTTATTTACTCTCTTTGGGGGAGATAGCATACTGGTAAATCACGAACGCTTTATGTATTCAAGTTGTGTACAATATTATATAGTGTTGATATCATGGAAAAGTCCTCACACTTTCGAATTGTTAATATTCATTAGCGGGGAAATTTGGGTAGTACTACTGAGTCTGACGAGCCCCACCTGTGTGACTCGAGGTCAACTGGGTGCAAGTTGTCCTAATGAACATTGTCACGACCTGTTAAGTCGTGGCAAGAGGCAACAACGTAACACAGTCAGCTTCAATTGCGAAATCACTATGAAATAATATTATTGTTAATGGACTAGCTATCTGTTACAATACGCTACTTGTACATCTCTATTATTAAACTGTTTATGTTTGAATATCTCTTGAACTCACCAACCATTGTGTTGACATTTTTAGTATGCTATTCTCAGGTCATTAGCTTGCTTGCCATAAGAGCACTGCATGGTCCACTGCATTCTATGACACGGTCTTCAAGACAAATTTTATCATTTTAATAATTAATGATTACTCTTTTGGGATTGGCACGTGTTTTTCCACAATTATACTTTTATTTCTTTGGGTTGTTTTCAAAACGCTTCCGCACTGTTTAATTATTACTTTTGGTTGATTTCATTTAAATTATGGCATATAGAGTCGTTCTGAGTAACTATTGACTGTGATCCTGGTTTGTTCACACGCCTCGCGGTAAAACTCCGCAAGTGGATTTTGAGGGTGTGACAATCTATAACCTATAATAATCTATAATAAAATAATATTTTTAATATATATGTTATTATTTTAACGTATTAAATAAAACGTGTTATCATTCTAGCATATCAAAAAAATATTTTTCCTAACTATCTGTCATAATAAATACAAAAATTATAAAAAAAAATAGTTTGATTTTTCTTTTTAACTAAAATATGTTAAAACAAATATATTTATATTTGTACTTCTTGTTTCTCTCATATTAAATGATAATTATTGTAAATAAGTAAACTAAACTATTAAACATTTAAAATATAAATATAGTTATTTTAATAATTTATTAATACATATTAAATATAGAGTTATAATTTCTAATTCATTATGTGTTATAACTTTTAAATATACCTTATATATTTATTCCACCAATGAATAATAATATCTATAAAATAAAATATTTATAAAACGAATGATTTTAATATATTTTATATATTTCATTCATGTAATAGATGAACTTTAAATCTCTAACCTAGTATACAAAATAAGTTAGTGTTTAACTTAACAAACACACTTATTGTTAAATTATTGATCCAAGTCCATGGAAAAAGGCTTCAATAATAATGTTGTACTTGCATGTTGTATTCCTATTTTAGAGTGTAACACTATATCTTATAAAACCTTAATTGGCAATCCATTTTGTTTTCTAAATCATGGGTAGTAATTTAATCCATATGGTTATTTTGAAGAACGCAAAATAATTAACAAAAAACTAATTAGGTGTAGGTAAAGAAAATCCATAACTCAAGGAAGAAAGAACTGTTCATGCAAGAGATACAGAACAACTTAGGCAGTTAGGAAGTTTCATGGTGCTCATATAGATCATAAGATGAGGTGTGAATGTGTGATGTTATGAGCACTTTTGCCCAACAAATCTAGAAAAGAAACCGGTAACTGTTGTAAACGACAAGATAAAACGTAGTGAAAAGGATCTTAACATTGGCGAATATAAAAGAAGAAAAATATTATTAAGGATTATCTTACAAAATACTAATCAGTTTTCCGTGTATTACTAAAGTCACGTATAGTATCTTTTTCTCAAATTAATTTAAAATAGGAGGTAATAACGAGAGAGTGTGTAGTGAGCCCCCAGCTCTGATTATTATGAAACAACTAATAACCACAAAGTTTCAATGCAACGAAAGCAAAGTCAACTGGCGTACAAGCGTAAAATCAGAAACAAGTACGAGCTTCAAACTCCTATTCAGTCAAAATGCAAAGAAAGATTGAAGAGTTCATATAACACAGTGAAAAGCGACATCGGATAAAGAGGAAGGATAAAGGTGGCAGGAACGAAAGGCTCCAATCTAGATCACAATTTGGTTTTATCAAAATAGGATCTAACCAAATCAGAGGAATTCCTCCAATCTAGATCATTCGGAGCCGAACAAACACCTGAGTCTAAAATAATCCCAGGCTAGAGCCTAATGACTTGTTCAACGATGCAACCATGAGAAAAGCTACCAACAAACACTAGGGCCTAATGAACAACTCTTAAAAATTTTCAAATTGAAAACACCAAACTCCACCTAAAATAAAATAATAATACATTTCAACCACAAAACAGGGGAATCTTGTTGACCCTAATCAATGTCTTAAAGAAATTCTTAACTTGAACATAGAACAAAATCCAGACACACAAACTGAATCCACTCTGTTTCTTGATTTACACCAAGAATTTGCTTAATAGATGCAGCCTTAAAGCATGGGAGTTGAAAGTTCATAAGGTAAAACTGCCTAGAATCATTATATGATTATATACAATAACTCAATACTACCATAGTAAGGCTGCATAATTCAAGAAAATTAATAAACTCAAAAGAAGTAACACCCAGAAACATGAACAAGGTTGAGTTTGCGTTTCTTAATTTTTGTTGAAGAATTAGTTCAAAGGATGCAGCTCTTAAAGCAATTGGATTTAAAGTCAATACAGAGGGAGAGGGGGAAAGAGGGGCTATTTTTTTCGGTTACTTGAAGATTAAAGGAATTCGTATACAGCAGCTCAACTTTATGGCTATGAAGCTACACTATTCAAGCACATCACTTCAACATATAACAAAATCAAGAAAATTAAGGAGATTCACATTTTGACCCACAATCACAGGCAATAACCTGAAATTTGCATTTCTTTTCCACCAATTTGCTAACGAGGGCTAATGTTGACAGAAATTAAATTACAAGATTTTGTAAATTGCTATGATATTTTCACAGTTTGGAGTAACATACAATTCGTTGCCTTCTTTAGTATCACTCCATCATACTTAAAAAAAAATTAAAGAGCAAAGAACATCTGTACAGAATCTCTACACAATACTATCACTCAATATTAAGCTAAGAACAAACGACATATGTGAAAGTAAATATATCACCTGAAAATACCACTTGTAACCGCAAGATCAGAACTTTAACATCCAACCAAGATTGACAAGTGAGTGGTCAACCATCCGGGACTAAGAGCGTTCTCATTTTGTACTCTTTGATCCAGTTAGATAGACTTGAGATTGAACAATGGTTCTCCCTATTTTGAACCCAGGTATCACTGTAAACCCCACCTTTGATATACCCTTTTCGAGAATTGAACATTTTTTGGTTACATCTTCCATATAAACCATCGAAAAGTCGACCCCTTTTTCCACCCGAAATATCTCAACTGGTGGAGTGAACAAACGAGCCAGTTTATGAAGTAACCATATTGAGCTAGACATATTAACAAAAGCATCATAAAAAACTGTAACAGATCTCCATGAATCCATAACCTCCTTCTGTCTGTCCAAATTCTTGAAAATTGAAGACTCCATTGTTGGATGCACAAGTTCTTCGTATTTTCTTTCGCAAAACTTCGAGAAAGGGAAATTAGGGTTCTTGTTTAAAGTCTCCAATGGATTAACAGATACATGATCAAATAACTCCATTGAATTGTCAGAAACTTCGTTTTCAACCAAACCAAAATTTTGGGTATCAAAACCTTGAAACATACCTAAACAGACATATGACAAAAAAGCATACTGATTATGCCCCCTTTTTGCATAAACAACATCAGGATGAACATGATTAGCTGCTAAATCCAAATCATACCCAGCTTTCTTCATCAACTGGATCAAACATTTAGTGAACCTATGTGTCGATCGACACGCGTCACGCAACATAGAATCAAAAACCCTAATTCTTGGCAAAAACCCATTTGGGGGTTTCAAGCTTTTTGACAATCTCATCGATAATTTCGAATTACACTCTTCAATTTCCCCCAATTGTTTCCTCAACAACAAAACTTTATCATCTTTACCATCAATATCAGACTGTAATCGATTAACATAGTTTCTAGGGCTCGTAACTTGTTTTGATTCTCGTTAACCTGAGCTTCCAAACAAGACCCAGTTGTGAATTCAAGGTCAAAATCCGGATTCTTCCGAGAATCTATGTATAAACCCCTTAAATCGTACAGCTTTTGAAGCTGATTTACTAAAGCTTTATCATTAACCACAATCCCATCTTCATCAAACGGCACATGGGCTGTTTGTAACTGAAGATAAGAGGCTTCAAACGACGAAATCACAGCGAAAACAGACGAGATTAGATAATTACCGAAGTGGGTATCGAAAGGCCGAATGACAGAATCAGAAACGTCTTGACTTTGACTTTGAGTTTGACTTTTGGAATTGAAATCAGGTTTGATGATGATAACCTTCTGATCGGGGATAAAGTCTTCGGTGGAGTCGAGTAGAGTGAAGCCATCTTCGTTGTCGGAGACTGCGGCTGAGACGGCGGCGGAGTTGGCGGCGGATTCTTCTTCTTCGGTGAAGAATTCGAAGGTTTTGGCTTTGAAAGCGATGGCAAATTTCTGAAACATATCAGATATTTGTGGGGGCTTTGAATTGGCTGAAGCTTCGAATTCCATTGCGATCTTGAATCTTTGATCACATAATTATTGTATCATGATTTTGAAGAATAAGAAGAAGTGATTTGATGTATGAATCTGAAGTTTGAAGGGTAGAGAGAGAGAAAGGGGTGGAGCAACGGTTCTTTGGATGACTTTGAAGGAAGGTATGAGTGTAGAGAGAGATAGAGACCGCATGGGAAATGTGAAACTATTTTTTTATAAATTCTTTTTTTTTTTTAATATTTATGCTAGATGTAGTAAATTGTTTGATTTTATATTTTACTTTTTTTAACATATTATTAAATAAATTAATAGAGGATATATAACCCTTATATAAATGTGTGGACTAGATGATTGATGGATATGTTTTTGAAGACAGATTGTTATATGGATGTATGGATTAGATGATTGATACTTTTGTAAAAGGTGTAAGTTTTTATGTAGTGATAATGATATAGTATTGTTTCCAAGCAGATCTAATAGATGAGTATTATTGCAAATAAATATGTAATACATGGAATTTAGAAGCTCGAAAGTGAAAGTAAGTGAATAAGAATGATATGTATGTATTATGTAACATTATGGATGTTAGTAAATAATTAAGGAATTTATATATTTAAGAATTTTGTTGAAATGATAACTAACTTTTGAATAAAATTGAAATACAACTTTATGCTATAGAATAATGATCATTTTAAATTGATCATTTGGTGTATCTCTACTTAAAACTTGTTAAAACTATTGTTATTGTCAATGCTCCGAATGGTAATAGAACGAGTTAGCACTCGGTAAAGGTTATAGGAGCGAGTGTTTTTTCATAAAGATTACGCGTCATGCATAAATAATGATTTGTTTATTGAAGTGTCTTGTATGACACAATTTAGCGAGGACTTAACGGTTTATTAATGTACAAAAATAAATTAATTGTTTACTAAAGTCATTTTATATATTCATATAGAATAAATGATGGTTTGTTTGATAAATTCTGAATGATTAAGTGTTGAACCAATAAAATTTTTGAACCATTAAATGTTAAATCATTAAAAGTTCTAAACCATTAATAGCTAGTATTTGAATGCAAGTATTTGACCAATTCAAATAAGAGGTTTTAACCATTAACATTAAACCTCTTAACTATTCAGCACTAGTATAATATTTAACTATTCAGAGGCAAATGTCTGAACCATTCAGACATCTGCTTGCGAAACAAACAGTCTGAACCATTAAGTGTTGACAATTCAGACATCTGAACCATTAAGAAGCTGATTAAAGAGCTATCAAACAACTCCTAAGTTAAGGTCACAAAAACTAACACTCATCAATCATGGATGGGGGAGTGGTGTGCTAGTGAGAGCGAAATGTTAGTGAATGTGAGAGTGGTGTTGAAATTTTTTCCCTCGTGTATGTGAGGGTACTTATGCGTGAGACTCTCACCGCTCATGGATGATGGGAGTGACGTGTTAGTGAGTTAGCACATACAAAGCAAGTATATCACTCTGAGTATCTTCTTGAAATGTGTTACCGATTTATAACACCAGTCCCCCACCCGCATGGGCACGAAACTAGGACATCAAATCGTTGTATCTACACTAAACTTCTCACTAAGCCACATTGCTATTGTTTTTTTTTAGTTAACAAAAAGAATCAGAAGAACTACTTTGTGAAACTGGCAAACTTTCCCTCGATAATGATAAAATGAAAGAATTAAAGAAAGTAATGATATGATGATGTGGCTATGTGAGAAAATTGGAAAATCCGATAACCATTCCGTTTGGCTTGTGACAAGCGACACCCACATCTCACCTAACCCCGTCCCACAAACCATATCTTATTGAAAGATCTTTTCTAATAAAATCTAAAATCATTTAAAATAGAAAACTAATTATAAATTAATAATTATAATTAACTTTTTTGTTTATAAAAAGGTTGTCCGCCATAGGAGCTTAAAATCCGGCTCTGCGGTTTTAATATTTCTCAAAGTACAGATTTTTGATTGGTCATCAACTTCTAAATTTAAGACAATTATAAATTCATCACATGCCCACCACAAATACTATTTTTTAAGCAAAGATGAAAGTCAAAGTCTCAAAGATAACAAAAATCAATATCTTTTATTCATAAGACGTAAACAAACGCTCGTAAATTTGATATGGATTTACGAGATAGTAAAAACTTGAATTATGTTGAGTCAACCGAACTCGCTCCTATATTAACGTTTGTTTAATAAAGGAGTTTGAGTTTAGTCAAGCTCTAGTTGAAGCTTAGGACTCGATTCAACTTGTTATGCATATTGTTTTAGATAATAGAGCGTTTGTTATATTGAATATATACATACAATCAATCATATTCGAACCATTAAACTTGATTTTTAAGCCAATTTTTAAGACGAACACATGATCTTGGATACTGTTCTAAATACTTGGTTAAAATAAATTAAAATAATATATAGTTGACATTAAAAACGAAACCATGATGAGCACTAAAAAATAAAATAGTAAAAAGGGACAATATATAATATATCCTTGATAATATAAAAATTTAGAAAATCTCCGGACCAAAGTAATCAACCACAATGTGGGCACCACAAGAGACAAGAAAAAAGTGTGTAAATATGGTTTAACTTTGATCAATATCGACTAATTAAGATTCAGAAGAAGAAAACACTATATATGGCCGAATATTTTATAAAAAAAATATTTGGTTATATTTTTAACAGAAATAAATTAATTGGTTAGTTGATGAAGATTCGTTATCTTTCGTCCCAGCAAGTATTATGATGTTTTTTTTTCTTTCAAGTTGTTTGCATGCGATCACTTTTACATCATTTGCTTACTCTGTAAAAGTACTCCGTTATCATTTTTCTATTAATATTGTTATATCGATTACAATAAAATGATGTTAATAACTATATAAATATAGTTGTAACTTTAATAGATAGAATAAAAAATAATATATGTTGTGATAAATTGTCGAATTTCAGTCAATAAGATCAACTAAAAAACTCATGACGCAATATAAGAGGGAATTGCATGCTTCTCTTTTAGACTTAATTTTAAACTTATAAGTAAAATTGGATATTTTTTAAATTGAAGATTTCAATGTATAATTTATATCGTTCAGCGAGCATAATTAAAGAATTATCTAAGTTTACAAGTTCAAATAATATGTATCTCTATAATGAAATGGATGTTGATACAAATGAGTATAGTATTATTCCTACAAATAAAGAAAAGTGATGGATTTTATGACCCAAATGAGTGGAAAATCTTGAGGATACAAATTTTTTACTTGAAAGAACAAGATTCCAATCATCAATAAATTTTATTTAATTATCATATGTATTTAGAAGTAAGTGATTAATCAAAAAACAAGATATAGCTCTAGGTATATTAAAAAACCAAAAACTCCTATGGACCAATAAGAATATAAGATCACTTCTATTTAATCTCCATTATATTTTTGTCCTCTTGTTTATATAAGAACATATAATTAAGAAATGAATGATTTTTTGTCAGAATTTTATATGTGTTCTAACAGGAAAGATCAAATACTATGCAATCAAATGTGTCTTCTTGTATACATCAATTGAACAAAAAATAGTTTCATAGAATTTTCTTTACTATTTGTTGAACACAAATCTCATGGTCTCATCGATGTTTATATTCATAATCTAACATGTAAGTTTAAGACTAGGTTCAAAAAATATGTAAGTTTAAGACTAGGTTTAAAAAAATATGTATGTTAGCAGTTCTAAAACAATTCTAACATGTAAAACAGCTAAAAAAAATTCTCGTTCGTATACTTTTTCTTAAAAGTATATACGTTAAATTCTGAAAATACAATCATATTCTTTATAGTACCATTCTATTTCAACTTAAAAATAAATAATGTGATGATTTACTATACTAACTAGTAGTGTTCCTAGTTGCGTTGCACCACAATAGAGCTTGCATCAAAACACCATATATTTTACGCAGACACAATACATGTTATTGCCGCTATCGCTCTTATTTTCAATGCAATTTAATTACATTCCGAACCAAACCAACCCGACAAACCCGACCGCACAAGCCGAAAAATTTTATATTATTTTGTTATTAAATGAATTAACGAAAAATAATGACCCCACTCGTTAAAAATCCTGGTTCCGCCACTGCTCATATGTAAAACCCAAAGTTGTAGCTATTTTCTATTTTTTAATTTCCGCTATCAGGTGCCCATTTCATGCTCAAATGACATCTTATCAGCGGGAACGTTTATAGTCTACTACAATGCCAATTTATTTGTATATTCAATTTTCTGGATAGGAAACCGGATTTACATTTCTTGTTTCATTATTATTTTTATTCGAACATCCGAAAAAGTATTTAACTTAGTTTGTAAGTCGGGCCTGTAGGGCTTAGGGCCCAAACTTGAGCCCACGGCCTTAAAATTCACATCGATCGGCTATTTAATTACAAATCCTACTTCAGTCAAAGGTATCGGCGATAACAATCGTTTGAAAGTCGTAACGTTTGCTTCATGTCTTACTCTAAATGATCATTCCATTTTGTTCTGTAAGTCCTCTTTGTTTTTGCATTTTCAAAACTTATGGTGAATAATGGAATAATTTTAACGGGATTTAGGGTTTTCAATGAGTATTGTGCTGAAGGTTTACATTCTTATATATTACATTTAAAATTGCAAGTGAACCGAGCCTTGAGCCGAGCTTTGGCTCGTTTAAGGTCCTCTATAATATAGCCCGAGCCGAGCTGTAAAAAATTATAACGAGCCGAGCTCGAACGGTGTAAGGTTCGGGCTCAGTTTGTTTACACGACAACTGTTTTTTATTTATTATTAATTAATAATGATTTGGTAGCGTATTTTGCATTTTGCTGTCGAAAGAGTAAATGGTTATCACATAGAAGCATTAATGGTAGTTTATCTTTTACTTGCTCTCTTAAGAATGGGCGGTGTTTGATGCTTTTGTTTTCTGTTTTGAGATTATACTTTTTGTATATTATAATTGCTTTTAAGAGTACAAGTAAATGATTATGACATAGAAGCATCAAAGTTTCAATCAGTTTAGAAGCATGTCAACGTTTAATGCGGATCCTCATGCGGAATTGGTATCTCTTTCGAAAAGTATGTATTGTGTTTTAGTTTTTTAATGTTATTCTTCGTTGAAACTTTATGTGATGCAGGGTGTAAATATCTTGTATTTGTTAAAAATTACCATACTTTTCTATGAATATTCTTGTAAGTTTTCTAGGAATCATGAAGTGATAGTGTTCTTTTTTTCAAATTTATATAAGTTTGATCTTATAATTTTGAATTTTTTTAATCTTAAAGTGTGAATATTTTAATGATTTCACATCAAATATAAGTTTAATACTTAAAAAAATATTTATATGAGTACGGCATGAGTGAAAATGTGATCGATAAAGGAGTTTAAAAGTTTACTTTTATTTTTAAATTCTTTTATTCGATCAGATTGTGTTATATCTAATGCCAACTTTTAGATTAAAAAAAAGAAAATTTCATATATATTTTACGTGAAACATAATCATGTTAAGAAATATCGTGAAAAACCTGATTGTTTAATATATAATATATAGGTAATTATTATTTTGGCAAAAACATATTAAATGATAGCCATTTTTTTTTAACTAGATGCACAAGCATAGAAGATCTAACATTTAAATTTTGTTCAAATTGAGCCTATTGGTTACTGTAAAGCAAAACAAATAAGTTTGTACAAAACCTGTTATTTATTTAAAAGTTTATATTTTTCATTAGAAAAACACACAAGTGTTGAATATCGGTTATACATAGACTTACAAAAGTCTTCGGTACGCCTTTTTATCAACTTAAATACACATAAAATCTTGCGTATTTAAAGTGATGAAATATGTCCTCTATGCTTTTGTTGGCCTGTGAATAACCAATATTCAATAGTTATTATTTAAAAAAAATCATATAAAGTTTTCAAACAACGAAAATGACTACAAACTTGTGGCTTTGTTGAGTAGTTTATGGTAATCGAGGGAGTCGGTGAGAACAAGTTATTGAATGTTATTATGTATTGTTCATTCATAAATTTTGTTTTATGTTTGTGCATCCTACTAAAAAAACGGTTATCACTATCGATATATATAATCAAGATAATGGTTATTGATATATTTAGATTATAAATAACTAATTCAGCCACGATATTCTTTGACGTAAAGGCGTTTCAAGTAAAATACATGTGAACCTTTCATTGTTTTTTGGAAGTAGAGAATAAATAAAACTTAACATTATATATAACATGACTTGATTAAGAATAAGAGAAATTAAAAAGAAATGTGAACCTTTTTAACCGCATTTAGCGATTTCATTTTCACTATAGCGGTCCTTGTATAAATACATTCTTTAAGGATCATACTTATATTTGATGCCAAAATCATTAAATTACTTCACATTGTAAGATGTAAATATTCAAGATCACAAGATTATACATATATAAATATGAAGAAAAAAACCACGACCACTATATGGTGCTTGGAAAACTTACAAGAATTTTTCGTAGAAAAGTATAGCAAAAATTAACTAAATTCAAGATATTTACACACCCCTGCATCACATAGAATTTCAGCAAATATTAAAATTAGAAAAACTAAAATCACAAGGCATATTTTTCAAAAGAGAGACCAATTTCATACGAGGATCCATTTGAATTGTCTGAAATTTGGCATGTTAGTTAGAACAGTATAAAACTTTAATTTTGTAGACTCACTCTAAAAACCGATTAAATATATAATTGTGATTAAACAAGTAAAAACCTAACTACTAAAATATTAATTGTAATAGAACTTTAGTTATTTGTTCAAACCGAGTCCATTGGTTACTGTAAGTAACTTATTAGCAAAACAATAGGCTTGTACAAACCCAGTTTCATTATTCAAAAGTTTATATGTTTATTTTAAAGAATTATAAGTATTAAATATCGGTTATATACAGATCTATAAAAACGTAATGGGCGTCTTTCATTAACTTAAATATACAAGAATTCTTGCGTATTTAAATTGATAAAAGACATGCTCTAGGCTTTTGTTGGTTTGCGTATTTAAATTAATGAAAGACATGCTCTAAGCTTTTGTTGGCATGCGTATAACCACTGTACAACAGTTATGATTTTTGAAAAGAAAACATACAAAGTTTTAAACAACTAAAATGACTTTCTACAAACTTATTTGCTTTACTAATGAGTTGTTTTCAGAAACTGAGGGACTAGGTAAGAACAAATTATTGAATGCTATTTTGATTGTGCATTCACATTGTTTAATGTTTGTGAATCCTACTAAAAATGGTTATCACTAACGATATATTTGTTCGTAATAATAATTACCGATATATTTGTTCGTAATAATGATTACCGATATATTTAGATTATTATAAATAATTAGCTTATTTATGATATTTCTTGATATAAAGGGTTTCGTCAAAAATTTGTGAACCTTTCCTTTTTTTATTTAAGTAGATGATAATTAGAATTTGACTTTAGATATAAGTATATAACATGACTTATCAAGAATAAGAGAAATTAAAAAGAAAAGCAATTTTTTAACCGCATTTAATGATTTCATTTTTACTCCTGCGGTATTCGAATAAATACGTTCATTAAACATTTTCTAAATTTCATCCGCCCAGATATACGCACAACCCACCCCTCTGATGTGCTCGAATTCTCGAAACGAGAAGGACCAAATAGTTAACTTTATATTTATTTTTAATGCCTGACGAATAATTATTAAGTCCGGTCACCCGGGTAAATATACGGACGAAAGGTCGCTCACGCCCGCGTACATAGACAGCGCTGATGACCCTGCTTGCCCATCATTTCAAGAGAAACCCACCACACAAAAACCCACTATGGTAAACTCTAAGCCCATTTAAAACATATTCCATTTAAAACATATTGCACCTATTGAAACTCCAACCCATAACCTCCACTTTAGAAAGTCATGAAATGACTCATCCCGAACAATTTGATCTAAAACTCTTTTCATAAGATGACTCATCCTAAACAAATTGATCAAAAACTCATTTGCAGTTAACTTTATATTACACACAATACTTTTAACATCATCTAAAATCATTTATTAATGGGCACATTCATTGATTCTCTTCCATTTTTAATTAATTATTGGCATGTGGTTTCCTAATTTTACGAGCTACTATACTTGTTTGTGTGAAATCAATGAAGATAAAATTTTGGTAGACAAGAAAGTTCGATTATGTTAACATCAAATTAAGAAAGCTAATAATTATTTTATTCGCTGGATCGTATTTTGCTAGTTTTCTTGTTAGCCAAGGTTTCTTGTCTATTAAATTGTTAAATTGTTTGTTTATCATAAATTATTTGTTTGTGCGGACATTACATGATAACAATACCGGCTCATAATACATAAAAATGCAACTTTTTTCATTTTATTTTTCACCATTTAGACAACAAGAATTAGTCAAATCACTAACGTGATCAAAATTGATCGTTACAAATGTAAGCAACCCAAAAACACAACCCAACGTATATGATCTCCGGAAACATTATGTTCCTTTACAGTTGATATACTAGTTATTCACAGTATTCAGTATAAAATGAGCATCCAAACAGCACAACACAAGCAGAACATAAGTGTTGCAAAATGAACATTTATGATTTATGCCCACTTTGCTAGAAGCGACATAAGACCAGCACCCAAAATAAGTGAAACATGTGAAATGAATTGAAGCATCTTATTCTTTTGCAACCGAGGGTTCATAAAGTCGGGTGAAAGAAGGTCGACTAGTGCCATGTAGATCAGTATTCCTGCGGACGCTGAGTTCAATACGCCCTCTACGATTAGGGCTGTTGAACTATCCTCATTATAAGTACTGGTTACTATTATCCCGATTACAATCCCGAAGGGTGTTGTAATGCTAAAAAAATTCCCATGATCGTGGCAGCTAACGACTTGAATTCTGCCTGTAAAAAGTTTCACATGTCACCTTGTAAATTCTCTCCGTTCAAACATGAAATTCGAAGCATTTATTTGGTGTTTCATTTAATTTATTAGACATAAGATGAGACACTTTCAACTAAAATACCATATAAAAGGAATTTTCTCAACACTTTGAACTAATTTTTAAATAATAGAAGATGTATTCGTAGTAATATAAATCAATTTTTAACTGGTCATTACATAAAAAAAAGTAAAAAAAAATTCAGTTCGATGCGTTCAATTTAAATGCTGTGTCGATTTAGAGAATTTCAATGTAGTACTAAGTCCAAATAGAATACTCGTACGTTTAAAAAATTAATACATATATGGCCCAATAGCCCATAAAGAAAAAGCAAAATTAACACAAAAGTTAATACATATATCATATATCGCCCAATAGCCCATAAGAAGAAGCAAAATTAACACTCCGGGATATGAATTGTGTAACGATCATTCACTCAAATGGTTAAAGTAAGGTATTAAAATATTTTATAATATGAGTTTTTTCTTGTGGATAGTCTCAGATTTTATACTTGACTAATAGAGATAATTGGGTAGGTCAATGGCCCGTTTGTAATCTAATTAACCGTTCAAAAAAAATTAACTACGTGTAATGAATGGATACCTGAAATATGCATCCTCCAAGACCTATCCCCTCAAAGAATTGGTGAAAGGTCAATGCAACAACAAGTGGTTTGATGGTTTTTAGATTTTCTGAAGCACCCAAAGACAGTCCTATTATTACTGAATGTACAATTATACCCAGTTCCAACACCTGCATCAATACATATCAAAGTATACATATTATAACCAATGCAAGCTTGAAGTAATAAAAATCCAAATCATCTTAACTTGTGAATTTAATGAAAATGCATGACTGTTATCAGACTTATTAACCGGCCTGCGCCATGCCACCCATCATAAGATGCAAACAGCAATGCGGGTCATATAATTTTAGATGTAATCAGACACGAGGTTCAAACTGCTATATCTGCCTCCCAATTCACACAAATGCTATTTACCAGGTTCGATCATCCATGTGTGCATCTTGTGGTCATCACCCGTGGGCTGGTCAAGACAAGACGAACCTTGGAATGATTGAGCCTGAGACTCCTAGAAGATATCCAAACATCCTACTACCGGTCATATGTGAAATAATGTAACTCCGTACTAACAATTTTACTAGATTTATATAGTTGCAAATCCATCGCAAAAGCTTTTGTTACTTCTAATATTTTCTTCGGTTATATTTTTGATTTGTTTATAGCCCAAATCTAGCAAAATTTACTTGATCACGACCTAGTATATGTGTGGTAACTTATCAATAATTACATTTATACAATGCAAAATGTTTGGATTTTAAAATCTGATTTTATTTTTTTTGTGTTGTAGAAGTCATATTGTATTCTTGTCATGAGACAGCTATTTTGTTTTTCTTTCTTATTTTTTTTTGTATGCTAAAGCAACATGTACTCAAAAGATTCTTTTCACGGTTATCACTATGCTATGAGTGGACCATTGAAACAAAAAAATCAATCTAATAAAACGGTTGGTCCATAATTCAACTTAATAATAAAAGAATGAGTAAAATAACTTTGTAACTTTCAATCGTGACGATGATTATAGACAAAATAAACATATGTTTATTTACCTTGGAAACAATCCTATTGCGATCAACTTGTGACAATCCAGATACTAATCCAAAAGCATGTCCATGAACATCATGATTATGAGCCGCGACTTGACCAATGTGTCGCGAGTTCTCCTCTTCGTCTCCGTTACCACCAGCAGCCTTTCTTTCGGTCCGAGCCCTGAGCTGATAAGCCGCGGACGAAGTCTCAAACAAGAGTGTCAAAATGGTTGCCACCATCGCGACAAAACCCGTGAAGGGGAAATCTTGCCATGGATGTTCTTTCAAATGGTAGGGATTTGTTAACCTCTCGAACGCGTCGGGGAGTACATGTATAAAACCAGTAGCCAATATGATACCCGCGGCAAACGCCTTAACGGGAAAGAAACCGTCATTCTCAGGGCTTAGAGATGGGTAGATTTTGCCTACAAAGGGTAAACAAACTCCAAGAGAACTTGCTATTAAGATTGAAGCAAGTGCAATCAGTTTGTACTTGAGCGTTTCACCCTTTTTGCCCTTCTGATCCTCTTCTTCTGGTTCACATGTGCATTTAGCTAAAACCTGAGTGGTTATTATAACATCTAAAAGCAAGAAAGCTACAAACATCAGCTTTTGAGATCTCATTTTGATCATGGTGGATTGCTAGTGGTAGTGGTAGTGGATCCACTTTTCAACAACGTATGATTTGATCATGTATTCAATTAAGAAAGAAATTTCAAAAAAAAGTTATGAGGTTTTAAACTGGACCCCGTTGTTTATATAAGAAAACATAGGATCCCGACAAATATATAAGCTGCAGCTGGCGTGGCTCTTGCTGTTTTAGTGTTTTGTATAACCAAAGCTCATAGTATACGCAAATACTTCAACATTAATTATCTGTCTACTCACTACTGTTTCATAATTTCATTACCCTTTGTGCAGGCCGGTATGTGTTATTTAATATTTATACAAACATACGGAAATGAACCTAATTTTTCTGCCTCTAAATTTTTATTTATTTATGTTATTAGTTACATATGACTTTATAACCAAATTTATAAAATTTTCTTTATTGTATGTTTAACACTCCCCATTCAGACTGTTAAAAGCATTCCCCCAGTTGTCGGTTGCTGTTTGCTCAGGTTTTAACTGGTGCTTTGCGTAAAGTGATGGGGTCGCCAGGTTCCGTTGAAAATTGGGTTCAATTGCTTTTGCTACCACGTTGCACATTGGGGGTCAGACCATCCACCAGACGAGAGCGTAGATCAGGGAACAGGAATCTTTGCAGTGTAGTACATCTTGCACGCGCTAACAGTTTGGAAAAATGGGTCCGGGTTTGATGCTTTGGTCTCGTCCTTGTTGGATAGCGTGGGAGAGGCTGGTGCTATTAGGGGGGAATGCATGAGAGAGGAAGACAAGGAAAGGGACCCTAATGTTAAGCAATGTCTTCGGAAAGTCAGAGATGGGCATTTCACGGCTGCGATTAGGTCCTATGCTCTAGTGGAGTTGCCCCTTTTGGTGAGTCGACCTTGAAAGCTCTTATTGATAAACACCCAGTGGTGCCACCCCCGTCCTTGCCTTCCAACCCTTAGCCCAACCCACTCTTGTTGTTGATGAGGAGTGTGTGTTCAAATGTATCCGATCCTTCCCCAAAGGGACGTCATGTGGTAGGGACGGGATGCGGGCCAACACTTGTTGGATGCTATTGGTGGCGAGGGCTCTGTGGCTCCCTCAGTTTTGCTTACGAGCATTACTGAAGTTGTTAACTTATTTCTTGAGGGATCTTGCCCTAAAGTGCTTGCTGAGTTTGTTGCGTCGGCCCCCTCACCCCCTTATTGAAGCCTGATAAAGGAATTCGGCCTATTGCTGTGGGGTGTATTTGGCGAAGGTTGGTTTCTAAGGTGGTGATGAAGAAGGTCGGGAAAGACATGGCCCAGCATTTGGGGGACTTTCAATTTGGGGTAGGGATGCCTAATGGGCAGAGGCGGTGCTTCACAGTGCAAACAGGTTTCTCAACTCTTATTATGAAGACGGCTCCTTGGCCTTGCTTACTGTGGATTTCTCTAATGCTTTTAACACGGTCGACCGCCCAAACCTTCCTTCAAGAGGTTCATCAGCATTGCCCGTCAATCTATCGGTGGGTCCAATTTCTTTATGCTCAGCCTGCTAAGTTGTATGTTGGTAATGATTGTATTGGGCTACTACCGGAGTACAACAAGGAGATCCCTTAGGGCCCCTTCTCTTTGCCCTGCCTTACACCCCCTTATTCTTCGGGTCCATAACCGTTGTAACCTTTTGTTTCATGCTTGGTATTTGGATGATGGAACGATTATCGGCAACGCGTCTGAGGTTGCTCAGGCCTTAGACATCATCAACGTGGAAGGGCCATCTCTGGGGCTTTATCTCAACATTAAGAAAACAGAGGTTTTTTGGCCGAAATGCGATGGGCGTAAAGTTCAGGACGGACTTTTCCCGAGAGGGATTGGTAGACCAGAGAGGGGGGTTAAGCTCCTTGGTGGAGCTGTTAGCCGTGATCCTAGCTTTATTGAGGAGTTGGCTGGGCGGTGGGCCTCGGGAGCGGTTGACCTCATGAAACTCTTGCCCTGCCTAAGAATCCCCAATGTGAACTACTTTTGCTAAGGTCGTGCATGGGAGTTGCTAAGTTACTTTTTGGGTTGCGCACTTGTCAACCCCATTTGATGGAGGATGCGGTATCTCGGTTCGATGATGGTCTCAGGGAGGCTATAGAAGACATAGTCGTGGGTGGTGGCCCTTTTTTTGGTGATCTCCAATGGCGTTGGCATCTTTGCCAATGCGTCTCGGTGGTTTGGGACTCCTTTCAGCTCGAGATGTTGGGGCTTATGCTTTTGTGGCTCTAGAGCTCAGTCTTTGGAACTACAAGATCATATCTTCGAAACAGTGGGGTCTTCGGGCTTGACCCGGACTATCAGCAGGCGCTCGAACGCTTATATGTCCTTCTCCCAGACTTGGATATTGGCGGTTCTCTAATAAGGACACCACCCCCCGAAGCCACAAACAACTTTGGCGAATGCTCTGTTTAGCAAAATCGCTCAAAGCCTGGGAGAAGTTTTTTCTTTGTCATCCCGCCAAAAGGCGGTGTTTGAGTGCCTGAAGGGCCCCCATGCTCAGGACTTTTTGACCGTTATCCCGATTGAAGGGTTGGGACAGTGCATGTCTCCAGTAGAATATAGAGCAATTCTCAAATACCGGTTGATGATCCCTATGTACCCGGAAGATGAAACATGTCCGATATGTCGTAAAGCTTGCATGGATAAATATGGGGAGCACGCCCTTCACTGTAAAGAGCTACCTGGGTTCAAATATCGGCATGACTGGGTACGAGATGTTTTGGGGGACATCCTAAGAAGAGCTGGGATTTCTGCTAAGAAAGAAGCCCCTGTGAATTTCCTCACGGACCCTATGGAGGGGAGGTCTACTTTGCGACCAGCGGATCTGCTCGTCTTTGGCTGGGCTGGGTTTATAACATCACTAGGATGTGAATTTATGACACGATAAAAAAAATCATCTGAGCTAACATGATATTATATGTTTGGGTTTAGTATAAATAAGTGCATGTTAGTTTCAGGTCGAATTTGTCAACCCGTTTAGATTGACGGGTCATGTTTGGGTCAACTCAATCCGTTTAAACCATTTATTATTTATTTTATTTTTATATATGTACGTTTTATGTTATATATTAAATTTTTTGGGTCTTTTATTTAAAAAGTTAAAAACTAAAAATATAAATTAAAATATTTGATATCTAAAATATAATTGTTATATATTCATTTGTAATTTTTATTGTAATTAAATAAGTAATTTCAAAGTATTAACATGTGAAACACATGCAAAACTTAAAAATTCGGGTCAAACGAGGCGTGTTCTTGCCAACCCGTAAATTTTCATGTCGTGTTCGGTTCACATGTTTGATATTATTTTTGGGTTTGGGTCGAGTATGGGTTCATGTAAATATTTCAGGTTCCGATTAGATTGGACCTACCAAGAGCACTCCTAACGTAACGTCACATTGACTTCATATTAGCTTCTTATATTTTCTTATTTTTTCTATATTTTTAGGGGAGTCATCTTGATTTTTCTTTCATTTCCTCTTAGGCAACTATCATGTAAACCAAATTATTATTTTATTGTATATAGTTTTAGGTATATTTTATTTTTTAAGATCTTTTAAAAAATTATGTTTTAGAAACCTTCAAATATACACTTAAAATGTGTTTAAATTTCTCTATGCTTTGATATAAGTTTTATTTAAAATCGAGCAGGGTTAAAGTTTAGCATTACGCCATGTTATTTTTTTCTTAACATGAAATTTGTTTAAAGTTGAGCCATTTTGAAATTTTATTTGTTTGTAACTTAATATATATAAGATAAAATTTCATAGATGGTTCTTGTGGTTTAGCCAGATTGCATTTTTAGTTCTTAAATTTTAAAAATTACAAAGTTAGTTCAAATTTTTGTTTACTCATTACAGGTTTGATCACTGACACTAATGTTATTTATTTTTTTTATATTTTATAAAGTTTGATATAACTTTTACATTTAATTTTAGAGATCAAAAGTGCAACGTCCGAATAAAAGTTTGGACTAATAATACATTTTTTTTAAATTTAGTGAATAAACTAACAATTACTACACAACAATTTAGACTAACTTTGTAAATTTTAAAGTCCCCGATTAGCTTTGTAATGTTATAAGTGTGTAGTTATGATAATTAACTTTCCGTAGGATTAGTTACAAATTTTATTAACAACTAAGCCGTGTCAACTCTTACAAGATTCATTGGATTCCCATCACACCCACAGAGAAATTATATTAGTTATAATTAATTATGTTGAAATCTACTTTAATATGTAGCATAGGGGATGTAAAAATAATCTTTTGTTTCAAATGATAAAACAAGAAAAATACTAAGAAAAAAATGAAAGACATATTGTTAGATTTTACGAAAAACTCGGATGAGTATTCGAAGATTGTAGTGGTTTGACACATTTGACAATATAGTTTTCTTATTATAATTAATTGTTTTTTAATAACTGGAGGTTACAATTGCCGTCGGAGCAGTCATGAACATTAAGGACACATATGAAGCATGCAACGGATGAATCATATGCAACATGAGATCTTGTGCATCCATAGAAAATATCTAAAGTATACCTGTCATAAATACTCTAATTAGAAACCAAAAGGACCTATAAATGATAACTTTAGTTGTTGCACTAACCTTACAGCCTCTAAACACAGGTTTGATATCTTATTAACCAATTTTCCTGTTTGATTTAAAGGATATTAAAATAAGTAAAGAAGAGTTTGATTAATGAAAGATATACAAAAGTCAAGTCAATGCTTTTGAATTGGGAAAAGTATGAAGTATCACCTAAAACGATATAATGTCCACACAAATGACCACAGTTATCCGACAAGATGTAAACCAACCAATTTTTTTTTATTTCTTTTCTTTTGATTTGTGTGTGTGTGTGAATGGAATACATGAACCAATTATATGTAACAGCCTTTTAGATAATGATTTTATTAATGCTTGTTAAATTAGTTTTTTTAGAATAATTCTAAACATACCCTCTCGTTACTAATCAACCTTTCATTAAATCCAACTACTTTTTCTATATTAAATATATATTTAAATTAATAATAAATTTTGTAGTTTTATTTGTACATTTTATCTTTGTTTTCTAAAAATAATTTGTGTTTTTTTAATTAACTTAATTTGTTTAATAAAACTTATTTAAAGGAAAAAGAATTTCATTTATAACTTTATAATCTTCTTCTTCCCATTCCTTTGGTGTTTTTAGTTCTTTATTATTGTTTTATTGTATCTAAGTTCATATACATATCATCATTTTGAACAAATGTCGATGATGATACATAAAGCTTCTCCTCCAAGTTGTTCTCAAAAATTTCTTTAATTGTTGATTAATAACTCCCACAAAAGTGGAATCAAGGAGGAAGAAAACCATTTGTTTGTTAAATGTTTAGCAGCAACAGAAATCTGGCGTCAATTCTTTGTTTGGTGAAGGATTCCAATTCCAGGAAAATTCAAAAATATGAGCAGTTTACTGAGGACACTATAGCAGGAGTAAAAGCGGCAAAGAAATAGTAGGCAATGATGACAATTATGATGATGGCAATTATGATGACGACAATTTGGCTCATATCAAAGAGAAGAAATGAGAAGGTGTTTAAACAACATCGGGATACAAGTTAGTAAAAGATATAAAATCTTTATTTTATCTATGGGTGAGTTGTAGAAATAATGTACGTGTAGGAGTTGGATTGATTTCATTAGCGTAATTTTTATGTAAGAGTGTAAATGTTTGTATGAGTGGGCTTCTAGTCTCTTGCTAAAAATCTCTTTTAATTTTTAATAAAATCTTTTCCGTTAAAAAAAAAACTCACACAAGTTTATATAAACAGAATTTGCAATATTAAGTGTTTTATTTTACTTTGCGTATCGTCTCTCTGCTCTACTTGTATGATTTCTAATGGTAATATGATGATTAATCTAGGTAGATAGGAACACCTATTTACACTATTTCAAAAACAGTTGATCCAAATAATTTAAAACATAAAGTTACCAAATTTTTATTAATTTATTACAAAAATCACTGTCTAAAATAAACAATGAACGTGGGAGATGCGCTAAAAAATTAATTAGATATCCAATGATCAACATTCATTGAAGTCCCTTGTAATTTATCAACACTTGAAAAGACTTGTTAGACATGTATATATTTATTAAAGTGAAGTCTTCATCTTGATTATCACGCATGGTTGTGTCCACTCATCTAATATAATTCTTACATCATATAACGCCTAAGTGTAGTTTGTTTCTTTTTCTTACCTATAAATGTGAAAGCTATGTAAAATGTCTTGTTGATTCAAATTTATAAAGTATATAAACAGTTACATGGAAGATATTTTAAGTCGAGGAATATCATTGCATTTATATACCAAGTCAATGATATTAACGGGTGATGATACATAAAATGTCGACACTTTTCCAATAATTAGAAGCCGACAAAGTCAATTTAAATACTACCCGTACCCATTTATCATTGATGCCGCAGGTCCCTTACAAATCTAATAATATGTTTCGTATATTATATGTAAACATATATAAATGAAGTAAGATACTTTATTTTTTTTAATATATATTGAATTCGATTTAATAAAACTAAATACATAACCTTATATTTATAATAATAAACAAATCATCACTAAACCCAAACATATTAATAATCAAATAAATAAATAAGCATACTCTTAATCTAACACGAACTCAATTAAATAAATTAATAATCATCTATTCTAACAAACCGATAAATACTAATTAATTAAATCAAACTTTTTGATTTCTAAACATGATATTTTTTGTTCAGTCCATTAATTGTGAACATATTTTTAATTTTGATATTTACCTTCACTTATAATCTACATTGAAAGCGATCATCTCCTCAACCTCCGACCTAACAATATATATAAGTGGAGTATTTTAAGAAAAACTTAAATCATATCCTTTTCTGCACTCTAAAACTATGTCGACATTTTGTGCTATTATTTCAACACCATAATAGCTGTCTCGTGATGTGCTACTTAGATAACGTCAATGTTGAACTTTGGGATAATAGAGGCCACACACACAATACGCAATTGAAACTTTGTAATTTACACTGTTTAATTTTTAACTTTAGGGTGGACAGTTATTTCTAATTTTTAAAATTTATTTGAGTTAAGTAGATCAAATGGTTGTATGATTTGATGTTTCAAAAGAAAACAAAAAAAACTAATACATGCTTAAAAAATTACTTTGTTTATTTATCTATCTATTTTAATTTAATTATGCTAATTATAATAAGAACGGTAGTAATTCCTAGTATGACTCATGAATACGGTACTATAATAGTTGGGTTTCAGGATTTCATGTATCTAATTCAATTGATAAACAAGTCGTGTAAAAGTTAATCTAGCTATTTAATTTATTAAATTTGAGTCATGTTTGGTTTACTTGTTTAATTTGTTTAGTTAAAAAAATCAAAGCACAACCAGGTTATTACAACTCATCAAATTTACGATCCTTTTAACACATTTACATCAATTTTCGACGTGTCAATTAACCTGTTTACAACCCTTTCGAGTCGTTCAAATAAATATACTATACACTTCGTTTAAGTTACACAAGTTTAAGTATGTCCGGGTTATTATTGACGTCTCCAACACAAATAAATATATTGTCATGTTCGGGCTCAATAATTTAAACCACCAACGTTATAAGAATACCGGTTTAGCACTTCTAATAAATGATTAGTTAGGTTACCTGAAAAAAAAATCTCCCAAAAAGATTAGCATATCTTATTCCGTGGATTTTAAGCATAATATATGAAAACACTTTATAATCGTGTTAAGGGGTAAGTGTTATTTATTAGAGAAAAAAGATAAATTCTACATGAGACTTTTACATTCTAAAGTTTATGTTTTTTAAAGTATTCACATCTTATTTTTTTATTTTTATTTTTATAATTACATTAATATTACTACTCTTTTCTTCTCTTTTTTGATTAAATAATTTTATTACTTTTATCATTACTTTTTTTTTCCTTTCACTCATAATCACTTTAAGGGGCGGAATGTGAATGCTCATAGACCATTTGCATATTCATTTTTATAATTACATTAAAAATTACAATTTTTCTTTTTAATTTTTAATTAAAGAATAATTTATAGCTTTATAATTACATTTTTTTTTCATCCACTCACAACCACTTTCAATAAATATTAAAAAAATAACAAAAATGAATCAAATATATAGATGAACACTAACATGTTTTATATCGTTTACTCGTAACCACTTATAACCAACTTCAAAAGATGTAGTTTTGATTATTAATATACTCAAGAAATTTAATGTTATTCTAGTGTGAAAAGGAAAGATTCTTCGAATGAGTAATAGGATCAAGATGAATAGTGTTCTATGTCTAATGATAATTATTTTCAAATTATAGTAGAACCTTAAAATAACCGATAAGTTTGTTGATTTGTATTTTTGAAATCAAAGGTTTAAAATGTGAGAAATCTGCCCCCCCAACCTCTAAACACAATGTTTTCAATATTAGATGAAATGGTGAACCGATTGCCTTAACGGTTTATATATTTAACATATATGTGTGAAAAATATTACTATTATTATTTAGTTATTTAAAAAATTACTTTTAAAGATGAATCTACACTTTTAGCACAATATAAACACTTAAATAAATATAATATGTATTATAAATTACTTAACTAACAAATAAAAGATATTTTGAAAGGAAAAAATTAAAAGTTTTGAAATTCCATCCGATTACCTAGTCTGGTTCAACCTGTTCACGTACGACCGGTTCAATTAAAGTTGTCCAGTTACACATAACCGAACCAGCTCTATGACCGGTACCCAGTCCAACTGGTTTGACCGGTCGGTCATGTCCGGATTTTAAAACACTATCACCAATTGTGAGTTAATTCAAACACCGGTTATACACCTTTAGAGAAAAAAAATATTAATTTTAAATAACTATTTCTTAAGCTACTTAATACGATAATTCTCAAATCAGTTTCTTGTTGCAAATGATAATTAGTTCCTTGTCTTTACTTCATTGTTTTTTTACAAAATATTAAAAAATAAAAGTAAATTACATAAAAAGGATCTTTTATCTTTATAACTAATTTTATTTTTCAACCTTTATTTCTAATAATTATACTGAACAACCTCTATTTATATGGTTTGTTTCATATTTGATCCTTTAGTTTAAAAAATTATTAGTTTGCATCATTGAGTTAGGCGATGTGGTTATCAAATAAGGGTAGATGTGTTAAAAAGCATCTAGGCGGCATAAAAAACGAATCAACGTATTAGAAAAAATATGATTAGTAAAACGTTGAGACTAACGAATAAAACTTCAAACAATTATATATATTTTACCATCTCCCTTTCAAAAAATTGGTTCTATAAAAGTTTACACTTTGATATGATTTAAGTACAATAATAAACTTAATACATAGAAAGTAAAATGCAAGCCACATGAAAGTAATTAGAAACATATGACCAGTAAACATTTAGATAAACGAGTAAAAACAAATTTTATGTAATTCTATGATCACTTTTTAAAAAGTTAGATTGATAATTTTTGTGTACCATATGATTTAAGTATCAATAACAAAGTTAACTCACATAAATTATAATGTAAGCCCCATTGATGTTATTTGGATGATTTGTTCAAATTAGAATACAAATTCTATAGAACCTTGTAATTATATGATTGTGAAAAGCATCAAAATTACATCATGTGATATGCATTCTAGTATTTGTAAATTAAGTTTATTATTGATATATAGTCATATAATACAATTATTTTCTTATAAGACTAGTTTAGAAAAAGTGATTCTAATGTTTGAGGTGTTACTCTTCAGTCTCAACGTTTTACCGATCATATTTTTCTAATATATCGATTTGTTTTTGGATAATGCCGCCTGGATGCTTTTTTTACATATCTACTCATATGATAATCACATGACCTAACTTAACAAATCAAACTAACGACTGTTAGACTAAATGACCAACGATGAAAAAACCATATACATAAAGGTTGCCTAATGTAATTATTAAAGATAAAAGTTTAAAAGTGAAATTAGTCATAATATAAAGGTTCTTGTGTAATTTACTCAAAAAATAATCATGCCTAAATACATAGTTAACGAGTATATAAGTAGTATGTAAAGCCACGCTCATTACAGTGTATTAAACCATGAAAAGAAACTAAGTGCTCGAAGTTTACGTAAAAAAATAACTAACATTTATACCCACACGTTAAAGCGAATATATATATAATGCTTGAAACCGTATGAATAAATCGGTAAGTATAACAACATTTTTGCGATAAACTGTAAAATATATTCGCATATTTGATTGAATTTATATTTAACTGGATTTATAAATTAAAAAAACAGGTGTTAAGACAAACAAAACTAAACAAAAAATGTTCACACCCACGGAATGAGGGTTGTGTTAAAAAAAATAACATTCACACCCACAAAACTAGAATGACGGTTGGGTTACCCTAGGCTTTTACACTATAAATAGGGTTGTAAACTAGTCAAGTCAAGATAAGATGGGCTCAGGTTTAGCTCGACTTGCTTAAGAACCGAACTAAGACAACTCGGCATATTTATTTTAAGTTTAGAAAACTATAGTTTAAAAGGCCAATATAGTTTTAAATGAAATTTATGTTAAGAAAACTACAAAGTAGTTATTCTAAGTCAATACCCACCAAACACGAATAAAGCTAGGTCAAGATTCGAACTTTGACCTCACCTGTGCCAACAGGGGGTAGCACATCATTGAACCATCACTCAATGTTTTGTTTTTATTTTAGCCATACATAAAACACAAGAGTTATATATGGTTTTAATCATTATGGCTTGCATCACATAACTCTTATAAACCATAGGTCAAAATCTGTTTTCTTAATCCAATGGTTTCATTTTGATACCAATAAAGTCTAGCTAATTAACATCATTCAAGTTTTCTGATAACTAAAACCATAAGGACTAAAAGGGTTATTTTGGACAAATCATGACTAAAACTGTATTCAACTTTTAAATTCATTAATATTATAATATCAAACGCATTGTTCCACTAAAACCACTGAAGAAGTGAAGAGTTTACATTTCGAAAAAGTTAGGCTTTGATGATTTTTTATCACTTCAACTAAAAATTTTAAAGAACAAATCTATGCACATAAAAAATAAATTTCAAAAATAAGCCGGCGTATAGAATAATAAAATTCAACATAATACATATTTTAATTTATAAATGAAAAAATATTTTCCCATTAGAAAGAAAACAAAAAATGAGTTTTAAATATGGAAGAAAATAAAAATGGTATAAACCATGTATCCATAATAAATTCACTTTGGGTGAGATATATCTATCCAACCCACCTGAAATCTAATCCCACACTATCTCCAAACAATCGTTTAAAACAAGCAAAACGGCCCTTTGCAGTCTTAATGGTCGTTTGAGTACAAGGTCAAACGGCCGTTCACAAGTTATGTCAGATCTCATAGCCCGTGATTTCTTAAGTGACTGTTTGAGTTTGTCTTCGAATACCCTTTTGAGTTTGGGGGGTGGCGTTCCGCAAATGGTTAGTGATTTTGTGTTTTGTATCGGATCCCAAAACAAGAAGCTAAGCAAATCAAGCCCATAACACTATGATTAACGTTTTGTAATGGGCTAAAATTTAATGGGCTCAAGGTTCTGTAGTGGGACACAATCACAATTCACAAGTCATAGCATTTAATGGGCCCAGTAAAGGTGAAAACTGATAACAGATTTATGGATCTGGTTCACATTAGTAGTGGGCTCCTTATTCGAAAATAATTCCTGTACGTACTGTAGGCTAGATTGTAGAAGAGTCATTATAATCTTGGTTTTATTCCAAAGTCCAAACCCAACTCGAAATATGAATAGGCCCAATTTGTTTGTTTAACGAAGGCCCAATTTGTTTAAAGTAGGTTATAAATTTTGCAAGTCAGAAATTTTGTCCAATGGTAAATGATATACGCATCTTACTAATTGGTATGGTTCGATTTATACATTATGTAGGTTTGTTGGTGTTAATGGTAGTTTATAAAAGTATATTAGATGACGTTGGATAAAAAATAGATAAAAGAAAGAAATCTGATTTAACATATTAATAATTGATCCACCAAAAGCAGCCATATTATGTCACATCTGGCCCTTCGCATCAATAATATTGTCCACTTCACCCACGGAGAACTTACGGATTTGATTTTGATTGCCCAGGTGAAAACTTCCCATGAAGGTCACCCATCCCTAGATTGCTCCCATCTGAGCACGCTTAATTAAGGAGTTTTCCTCTCATCCACAGCCAATACGCCGAAAAACGCGTTGTTGATGTTAAAAAAACTATTTTAAACTTCTGTCCACGACAGATGTGGGATATATGTAGGGTGTCACATATTATTCCTTGGTGACTCGTGCTGAATAAAAGGTAGAAGTTTAAAATAGTTTTTTATTAGTTAAATCATATTAATTCGGATACAACTAACTGTTGTTTTCTTATGGTAATTGTTGTATTTATTTTTTAGCAACCCAGCCTTTCGGTTCTCTTCATTAGTTTATACTCGTTTTTCATTTATATTTACAGTCTTTGAAACAGTTTTTTACAGATCTTAAATGTGATACATGTATTATAATTGAAATATATCATTTTGTTTTAACTTAAGCTGGTCATGGAATCCATATTTACCCAAAAAGCAACAAAACCAGGAGGTAAAATGTACAAGAAAGTCAATACAAACTGTTTTTTAACATGAAAAGTCAGATGCATCTAACATTATTTTCAAAATTCAAATAATTGATCTTGTTATGCTAAAAACTCAAAAGATCTATACTTATATTACGTTGGTCTTAAAAAGTTACCGGATTTCAGACATAATAACTCACAAGTTCGATCGATTTTTTTATACTTTTCATGTATGCTCATACTACCGCCTCAAAGAGGTATATCACTTTACAAACTCTCTACTCACATTATATGTATTATGAAATCAAGTATGGGTATTTTCTCCTAATCCAATTATTATATTATAGAGTTCATTACACAAATGATTCATGTAGTTTGAACAAAATAACAAGTTTAAGCACTTGATAAAAATAGTAAAGGATTTCCTAGAGAACATTTACTTTTAAGTTATGTAACGAATATTTAAACAAGTCAGATACTTCATAATAAGTAGTTACTCCATTTGAAAATTTGAGCCACTGATATACAGCTTATAACAATTTAACTTTAGAAATTGCTCAATTTGCCTTTTGTTGCAATATATAGTGAAAACAGATCATGAAGACAAAAACTAAAGATGACACAAACATACCCACAAAATTAAGTGTAACATGAAAAATGTGCGGAGTGGGTAATACGAAGTCGAAAATCAAGATTGTTGGGCTTTATTATGACAAACCACTAGGGATCTTAATTCTTTTGTCCTGCCGTCCATCTCTAACCGTCATCCTCTTCTTCCTTATTTTATATTTGATAGATGATTTAAACTTTTTGTCTTTATCTTATGTGTTAGATATATAAATCATTTTTTCTTGTATACATATAAAAAAAACAAATTTAATAATATATAGTGAAAACTAGAGAAAACCAAAATCGGTCACATGTCTTATAATTTTTTTATCACTACTCTTTACATTTATGTGTGTGTGTGTGTGTATATATATATATATATGTATGTATATATAAGGGTATGGATCAAATGAAAAACCGTATATAACATTGTTTTACATATACGTCACATATATGTTACGTATACGTAACTATTTTTCATTGACAAAGCGTTACGTATACGTAAGACACTTCATGGTTTTTACGGAAATGTAGTGGCAAATTTGGAGGTAAATTAAGAAGAAGTCAACAACATAGTATCATGTGCGGTTTGGATGGGGAAGACCTTAATCTTACGACGGTTGTTTAAGACAATCTTTTCTTTTTATCGTGAAAATGTTGTTTCCAAGAGCAACACACAAGAGTAGCTCATGCTCTCTTGTCTCCTATATTATATATTAATAGTAGTGACCACAACCAACTCATCTATAAGTTATATTAATGGAAAAAACAATTTAAGATATGTGCATATATACAAGTATACAACAAACACTCACTTTGTTAAGAAGATTAAAATGAATACTTGATGCAGTTTCAATGCTGTGTAGGACCTAATGATAAATTATAAAAGGAACTAAATAAAGGTGAAAGAATTGCAAATCAAACACATGACTAATTTGATAGTGGACTATCGATCATAATGAAACAAATTAGGATAGAATACCTTGAACATAATTTGTTACACGAGTAACTCTATTTAGATCTTACTAGTTAAGGTAACTCTGTAAACGAGTTTGATATGCAAACCTAATATATTAATGTTGATGAATCATGATCGAGCTATTGTAAGTATTTTTCTTTTTTATTTATTTCCCCGGGATAAATTACTATTGGTTCATTCATTTTAACCAAGTCTCCTGCTAACTAATTATACAATTTCTTGTTGATTAATAACTCGATAAAAGTTAATAACTTGAGATTGTGCTATATGAAGGGATAAAAACCTGTATATGATGCATAAAAACTTGCATGAAAATTGAATATTAATAGTGCACATGAGCATACTCCAAAGAGTAAGAAAAAGAAACCCAAACAAGCTAAGATCGAATGGCAACATGACGTATAAAAATGCTGAAAATGGACAAAATCAAATAATCATCATGAGCACTCTCCTTATTCAGAATAATAAATGAGCAAGTACAGTAGATTATGACCTAGTACTTTTATATATATACTCTCGTGTTGGATCTCTTATATATACACATTTATACATCTTTTTGCTAGCTAGCTCTCGTATGTGCTCGTATATATAAACTCTTATACACCTACGTTTAAGTTTCTGAAAAGTTGGAATGATTAATACATAAACCCTTATATACTTGTATTTAGAAAAATACATAGGCACGTTTCGCATAACGTTATGACATTGCCACGAAAATGTCCCTATATGGTACGTATATATGTTCTATTTAAATATTCATACGTGGTAAGCTCTTTTATTTGCTAGCTAGGATCATTTTTATTAACATGACTAATGGACTAATCCAAAATATAACGAGTATGATTACAAGGATAATTTAATAACTTTTGTACATGTACATGTTAATTAATACATTTTTAGTAACGGTTCAAGTTAAAATCCAAGTGTTAGACCCCATGTAAACAATCATCGATTAATGGGATGTATATCAATATATGTGATGGTGTGACATGCACTTTGTTCAAAAATATCATAATGGTACACGAATTGCAAAACACAGTCGATAGATGACATGAGTGTGTGTGGATTTGTGCATACATCGCACACACAAACGTAAAAAGAGTAGTTACTTTATGGTGCAATGTTTGGGTTAATTCAAGGAGCCATGCATAAACCCATGCCATGTGTTGCTACAACCTTATAAAAGACAAGCAAATATATACATATCTATTCCTCGTGTAAAAATAAAACAAATCGACAAGCTCTTACATTCATGCATGCCACCTTCGATCTCTCTCCATACTTTGTTTACATTAATAATGTGTTATGTGTGTGGGTGGGTTGACTCATTTAAGACGCTATCTTTTACTTAATATAATATAGCTGCTTCGATCATATAACATATTTTTTGTTGGAAAAATGTGGTGTCTCGATCATATGGTAATATATTCTCACAGAAATGAATCATCAATAATGATCTTTCACACATTAAGTAACTTTCTTTGAAGGCAGATTAATGTGAAGAAGATGGCATAAACTTACTATAAGAGACTTTATTTTCAATGTTAAATGATACACGATTCTCGACCTAGAATGTCCTTGAATTTTTGTCGGTTAGTGTCGTGTAACCAAAATTCAACAGTGTAATTTTTATGATCAATATAAATATTTATATATAGAGAGAGATGCGTCACACAAATTTTTTTATCTTGTTGGTTTATTAATTTTGGTTAAATTTTTATGATTTTTGATTTATTAGATGTTATGTTTAGCTTCGTAATATTTCAAACCTAATGACTACCAATTGGTGTTAATCTCCTGAAAATTCAAAAAATTTCTATATGATGTTTATTTGAATTCAGTGCAAAATACACATATGGTGTATATGATCATGTAAACATCTCCATATATAGCATAATAACCATACACATCTAAAGGGTTGTTTGGTAATTTCTGAATGATTAAGTGCTAAACCATTAAGAGGTTTGAACCATTAAAAGGTAGTATATCGTTTAACTATTCAAAGACAAATGTCTAACCAATTCAGATAATATGTCTTAACCATTCAGCATTAGACATCTTAATCATTCAGCATCAGTATAATGCTTAACCATTTAGAAGTAAATGTCTTAACCATTCAGATATGTGCTCGCGAAACAAACAGTCTGAACCATTAAGTGTTGAACTATTCAAACATTTAAACCATTAAGAGGCTGATTAAGAGGCTGCCAAACAGCCCGTAAGTGCGTACGAAGTGGAGGTGGGGAAAACCATTTCCAGACTCAAGATAAACAACCGTATAGGTATTAATTATAAAGACACAATTTAAAAATTAAAATTTAATAGTAAGATCGGAAAAACTAGGAGGATTTACTCAAAAAATAGAAAAATAAGGAGAAAATGGGAAGAATGAAATAATAGTGAGGTAACGTTAATGTGAAACGCGAGAAAACTAAGACGACTCTTAGTAAAAATGGTATCTTTTAAAAAAAATTCTAAATTAGACAGAAGTGAATATATCTAATTGATATTGATTTTGTTTTGAACTTAGACTATGTATATATGTTTGTATGTGTATATATTATTATATATAGAGACACATTAGTCTCTCTCACTTTTCCTTGTTGGGAGATTTTATGATATTGGTCCCTCACAAATCTTTTGGAGCTAAATGATATAAAAAGAAGCAAACCAAGAGAGTGATAAAGTCCATATCTTCTGTCATTTTCATTTCTATTTCCATCTTCATACTACACCTTGCATTTCCTATAAAGCAAACATCTTTTGTTCAAATTCGTTGAACAAATAGTAACCATCTATCGACATATCTACTTCACATTTAATGCTTTGATTTTGCAGCATATTACAAGTAGATATCACCTACTTCATCACCCTCACGTACATACAAACAAATATATTATGTTTGCTTGATGATATTAATTAATGATCGACCTTCTACATTAATGATGTCAAGCATGCTTCTATCATCATCATCATGTGTTCTTCTTATTCTTTTGTGTATTTCTCATGAATGTAATGCTAGACATCTTAGTACCATCAATGATCATGCCCTCGAGAACAAGGCGAAACTTCTTAGCCACTCAACCATCAAGGTTAGTATAATTTGGTTGATTATAGACACATTAACACTTTATTCTTCTTCTTTGATGCACAAGTTGATTCTTTTTTTCTTAACTAACCTTATATTTGAACCTTTTTAGGGTCTTGGAGATGATGATCTTAACGTTGAAAAGGGTGCGAAATTGAAGGATGAGACAAACACCATTGACAATGAACATTTCAAGAAAGACATGAACAAAGACCAAAAAATGAAGAAATTCAAAGAGTTTGTTCGTCGTCATCTACGACAACATCAACCTAAGTCTATCACATTTCAAGTCCCACCGAAGAACAAACGGAAGGATCAACAACCTGGTTTTAATCTTGACTATTCGCCACCAAAGACCCACCCTCCTAGTCACAACTAAGATCAATAGTTGCATGCTTTGGTGTTACTTCCATTATGAGAAAGTTAAAAAGAGAGTGAGTTATATATCTTCTGACTTTTGTTTAATAGCGAAATTATGGATCGAAAAGCTTGTTCTTTTTGGTTTTTTTAGGGTTTGAGTGAGCTTCATGATTACTAATGGCCATGTTCATGATCAATACTATCTTTCCTACAAGATATTAGTATATAGTATAAAAATTTTCAAAAGAAAAACAAAAGGATGAGAATGCAATATAAGTCTGTTAAAGGCTAGGCCTTGTTTAAATGTACATTGAATATTTGAATATATGAGTTTGGGGAAGTTTGGAACAAGTCATATGTTTTTAATCTTGTGTTGCGTCTTATAATATGTTTTTCTTATAAGAACGACAACTATATATATGAGATAATTCACTCCGTATATCGCAAATAATGTATAACTTGAAATTAAAGATATATACGGATAATTATGCACTTAAGTTAGAGATCTGTGTTCGAATATATATCTTTTACTGTTTTACTATCTTTAAATGTTTTTAATACTTTCTGTCCAACTCAAACTGTGTTTTAGGTGGTTGTGTTGGTTATCACAATACTAGCAGGGTCTCATGAATTTCCAGTAATAAGTTCTTGTGTATATTTATTTTTATTGTTTTGTCAAATTTTCTAAGTATACTTGACATTTCTTCGTATGTCAACTTATTTCTTGTATTGAAACCAACCCCTCAGTGATTTAAGTAAACACACATAAGATGTGTATGGAATTAATTGTTTGAGACGCAAATGTATTAGGGTATGGTTATATTTCCGTCTTAATTAATCTTACTACTCTAAGAAAATGATAAATGTAGGTGTCACGTGTCAGCATCACAATTATTCTCACCAAGTTTTTCTGTCTCTCTTTTCTATTAAATAATTACCTTATTACTAATAAATTATTTTAATACATTTTATTTTAATATATAATAAATTAAGAAAGAAATTTTATTTATTAAGGTTATTTCTAAATAAATTGATATTTTTAATAAGTTAATTTTTTAAAAAAATAATCAAATTTGGGAGTTGTAATAAGAAAATTTTTTAAAAATAATATTTTTATACGGTTTGTTTTAAAATTAAAATATATATTTTAAAAAAAAATAAAAAGTAGATATCATTGTTTTATTATTTATAGTCATTTCTGATGCGTAATTCAGTCATAACATATCTTAAAATATTATTTTATAATTAATAAATTTATTATCTATCAATATTTTTTTTATTCAACCCGTATAATATACAGATTTACTAAAGCTAGTTAACATTATATAACAGTTTATTTGCGGAGGTGAATATGTTCCTCAATACATTAAAAACCCTTAATTTTTTCACAAAGTTTTAAATAAAGCCTTAAAACAAAACAGTGTGTATTAATTCATTTCTTAAACGGGTAAAACAATGCTCACATTTTATAATTTAATATAGGGATAACTTTTTTTTTTTTAAAATGCTCACGTTTCATAATTTAATATAGGGGTAACTTTTGTAAAAAATGCTCACGTTTCATAATTTTAAATAGTATTCAAATTAGGTTATTTAACTTTTATTTTTTATTTAAATTATAAGTTTTAACACGGTATTTTATGTACATGTGTAGATTCCCAAATATAAAAAAAAAAGTAATATTGGTGTAAGTTTTCTTAACCTGTAAATATGCGTTTTTCTTTTTGTTCTTTTTTTTTGCATTTGCAAAACTTACATAGCTCCTAACTTTTTTACATTTACAAATTTATATATATTGGATGAAAATTTTAATAATCCATTATTATTTATGTAGTAGTATATTTACTTGTGGATTACACCAACCAATACCATAGTAGATTTAGAGGTGTTGTAAAATATATATTTACACTTGTTGCTTTATTAAATAAAAAACTTACCAATCTTTATAACAGATCTAAAGTTTAATTTTATTATCAAAAAAAATTTTCTTTCTAAATCATCTTAATGGTAGTTTTTTAAATAACGTAATACATTAAATATTAAGACAGGATAAAATATAATAAACATATAACATCATATAATAGTATTATAGAAGTACACAAACACATACTTACTGGGCTGGTTGCCCCACACCTTATTTGAGTCTGCAATATTCAAGGCCCAAAATTTAAGCCCATTAGACCATCTTTTAGATTTCGGGCCACCCGCAAAAGAATGTTCTGCCTTCTGGATGTTTAGTCGTCAAATCCGATTTTGACTATTTTCTGTTTCCAGATAAAATTAAAACTTCAAAACTTACCATAATATATTTTTAAATTTTAAGGCCCAATCTGCCCAACAAAAGTTTTAATTTACTTGATCTCGTTGTTAGAGGAGTATTAACATGTCCCTCGAGTTTAATTACTGGATTCTTATGGAAATAGAAGAAGGAAGGTTGGGCTTTTAAAATTTGGTGATTTGGTTTAACTGTTCTCTCGTCAATTCTATATGTAATTTGTTAGTTCTTATCAAGAACGGAATATAAACTTTTTTTCAAATAAAATGAGTTAACTATCTGTTTAAAAAATAAATTACTATTTTTTAAGTTTTAACTATATGGTTTCAATAATATTCTAATATATGACAATAGAAAGTGGTCCCTTTTCAATACTAATGTAATTTATTTTTGGAAAGAAATACACCTTAAATTTGTATCGTTTACTTTTGTGATAAATTGATAGAGCCACTTGTATCTTGACATTGACTTCTCTATGTGTTTTAGGAGAAATAGCATAATTGTCTTAAGAGATAGTTGGGTGGTTAATGTTGTATTATTGAAGCAACCGATTATTGATTAAAATACTATATTATGCATATTTAACAATTATTTTTTAATGAGGTTTACCGTTAGAAAATGAAATCACACAATTAACAATAATAAACAACCAAATATATGTTAAAAAATAGGGGTAATTTTGTAAAATAATAACCAATTTTTAAAAGTGTTCCAATTAAGTAACTCAAGTTTTAAAAGTGTTTCAATCAGATCACTCATTTTTATATTTTATACAAATTAAAAGTTATAACATATTTTTTAACATGTTATATTTTTGGATTTAGTTAAAAAATATTTTTTTCTATCTTTTGATGCTGATATAGAACGTTGACGTAAATTTTAGGCACTTTTTTTTATTTTTTTCGTAATTAACATGTTTTTTTTATTTTTTAATATAATTTTATTATTGAAAATTCTAACTCCCATGTTTTTTCCATCATTACTTTCTTCTCATAATAAAATTCGATAATGACTCGATTTGATCGTTTGGAGATCCAATTTGAAAAAAATATGCATGAGTGACTAAATTAGAACACTTTTAAAACTTGGTTACTATTCTGTAAAATTTTCTCTAAAAAATAGACCATTGTTTTAGTAAACCCTATGTTGCGTGGATTGAATAAAATAAATAAGTAAAATATAATAAAATTTATTAATTATAAAATGAAATCACACAATTCTAATATATATGATATGATTGAAATTATGTATAAAAAATAACTATAAGTAATAAATAGTGATATCAGATATTTTAAAATTTTGTTTTTAAAGTCTTTTTAAAAAAAGAAACATTTTGTTTTAAAACCAACTGTGTAAAATTTTCATTTTTAGAAGCTTTCTTATTTTAACTAATTATTTTTTTGTTTTATAAAATTTAAATTTTTTAAAAATACCAATTTTAAAATATTTTGTATTTTTAGAAATGTTTTATGATTTAGAAAGTTTTGTTATTTTATATAAAGTTTATATTTTTAAAAATACTGATTTTAAAATATTTTGTATTTTTAGAAAATTTTTATGCTTTAGAAAGTTATATTATTTCATAAAAATTTTATATTTTTATAAATAACATTAATAAGTAGATCTTTTTCTTAATTTATTAAATTTAAAAAAGTGTTAAACAATATTATTCGTAATTCAGGTAATTATTTAATAGAAAGGAGATGCGAGAAAATTTTGGTGTTATCACGTGTCATTACAATATACTCTTTTATTAGAGTAGTAATTATAAGATAAGATAATATAAAATTTCTTTCTACTAAAATTAATATGTCAAATATCTGACTAAATTATACTTTTTAACGTTATGTATTATACATATACATAAATCATTTCAATGTTTTAATCTTATATATATGCAGAATAATTATTAGTCGTTAGAATACTGAACAAAAGACGGGAAATAAAATGAACTTTCTAATAACAAATTTGGCTTTTAGTGTCTTTAGTGCCAATAAGGTTTTTCTTTTTTCATAAAGCTTTCTTTTGATTTATGAATGTAATTAATCTTTTTTAACATATATATAACTAAAACGACTTGGATCATTCGAAATAAATATATTGAAATAAATAAAATCGTTTTAATAGTATAATGTTTTAGCCGCTTTAAACTATAGGTTGACCATAGCATGAAGAATCGCAACAAAACAAGTAGTCTTTTAGATTAAAAATAAATAAATTTCTAATTGTAAATAACAACGCATACTTTCCTTTTTTTTTCATAAATAAGAAAAACTTGTTACCTCTAGTTTGAATATTAGAAAAACCGTTTTATAATCATCATCATTTAGTTAGATTATGATCAATACAGTTTTCAGTTGTCATGAATTTTTTCACTATTATTACTTATTAGGCTGGCCATCCATTTTTGTTTTCTATCTCATAATATTATAAAATAATTTGAAAAATATAAAGGTAAGCTAGTAACATTACCATATGAATTTTTCTTGAATTGTAACATAATAGTTTTGTTATTATTTAATTATCCTGCGTTCTATTATTGTAAATAATAACTAGCTAAAGCATACAAAAAAATACACTCTGAATTATTGAAGATTTTAATGAAAATCTCTTAAACATGTAGACATAATTAGCCCTCTAATGAATACGTAACACTCCTCGTGACACTAAATATGAAATCTCATCACTTTTATCTATGTGTTATGTTATAATATGACATTCACTTGTCTACCTAATACAAGCTTTTATTTGATTGTCGTGCGCCTGTGTTATGTATGATCTTTTGTGAACTACACTTGAAAACTCCAATTCTCATTGTCTCTATTATTAATTATATGTCTCTTTGCAATCGAGTGTAAAAGAGTGTCTGAGGACGTTGCTAAAACATGAACTTATCTTCATAATACTTTCTTAGAGTTACATTCTCCATTTTCTTGTGCCATCATATAGGTTTTTAGTGATTGATAATATAATTGCACTTTATATGGCTTCTGGCAACACATGACGAACAAACTAAACATGTTATCATTTATTTACATTTTGTAAAGAAACCTAATACTCTCGAACCCATGAGTTTATTATTATATTAGAAAGTCACAGTTATTTTTTGAGTTTGACTTTAGCTTTAGCATTCAAGAATCTCTCAGAGCACTATATTAGAAAAGAGACACCGGATACATAATATTGCTTAATGCGTTCAAAATTAACAATGTTAGTAAGTGAAGTAATTAATATACCTATTTTTTAAATGGGAGCATGTTTAAAATTTTATACAACTCGCCAAAAGGAACGTTTACCCTTTACAACATATGTTATTGGGATAACTTTTTATTTTTAAAATGCATTATCTTTACATATCAATTCCCGACGTGGTTGCTTACTATAGATGTTTGATTAGTCCGTGATTGATAATGACAACCACTTTCACTAACCCTAATGAATTAACATAGTAGCTAGCTATGTTCTAATTTATTAAGTAATGGCTACTTTAACTACTTTGGGAGTCAAAGAAACAGGTTTCACAATTTAAATTAGGTCCTAATAAGGAGACACTTTCAAATTTAAATCGACACCCACCTATACGTCGCGTATGGGTCCATACGCGACATATAGGTCTCCCTCATAAATGCCAAGAATTCCACGTCACATCAGTGAGCCTATACGCCGCTTATGGACCCATACGCGGCGTATAGACTTTTCAGAAGACAAAACTGGCGAAGTCAAATCAGTCATTCAGCGGGTCTATATGATACCAATCCTCTTTTCTTCCACAGCCTTCTTCTTGTCCTCAATTTTCCCATGTTCAGTCCACCCAGCTCTAACTAGGTCGTCGGTCAGACTACTTGTAAGGTCGACCGCAGCCTGTATGGTTGTAGGCCTGGATGACCGAACCATGCCCCTCACCCTTGGGTGTAACCCCCAGATGAAGCGGGCCACGCCCTTGGATTCTGGCATCACCAAGTGTGGTACCAGTCGGGACAATGCAAGGAACTGGTTGATGTATTCTGTGTAGTTCGGGCCCTTCATCTCCAAATTCAGAAATCTAGCCTCCAGTTTTTCTAGCTGGTTGATCAGGCAGTACTTGTTGGTGATTAGTTCTCTGAACTCAGACCAGTTCATCCTACCAATGGCGTCTCGGCCTCGAGGCTGAATGATGGTTTTCCACCACTCAAGTGCTGGTCCCTTGAGAGATTGAGAAGCAAACCTCACCATGTGTTCCAACTTGCATTCACTGATGTCTAACACAGCTTCGATTTCGTCTAGCCACCTATATGTTTCGATTGCACCCTCAGTGCCATGGAAGTCCTTTGGCTTGCAAGCCATGAATGTTTTGTAGGAGCACCCCTTCCTGATAGCTTTAGATTCCTCATTGTTTACAGTCCCAGTACCACCCCCGGCGTCATTCCGGTTAGCATTGATTTGAGCAATGATGGTTGGTATAGCTTGCGCAATTTGCTGTGCCACAAGATTTGCCATCCTCTCATCATTTCCTGCGTTAGCATTCCCCCCGATGGGAGTCCCTGGAGGAGTAGGTGGTTGGTTTCTGGTTCGCCTTGTTCCTTCGTGACGACCTCGGTATGCTCCTTGCCTTCCGATGCGTGTTCCTCTTCTGGTAGGCATTCTGGTGGTACTACAGATAAAGTCGTTTAACATCTCATAATTTGTTTCAAACAGTCTATGCATCAATTCCCTACAAGGCTCCCTCTATACGAAGAGAGAATACGGTGTATAATTGCACACCACTTAACAATTTCCACAGATTACCAATTTATACAGTTTAAGCAGTCATAAAGAATGACATGGCCCATCACCGTGAATAAACAAGACATGACAGATAATTATAAATGTTTCAACAAAATTGTATCATAGGAATCAGTTCAAAACAAGACAAAGTTCATAGTATCAGCGTCTAGCTCTTACAAAGTGGAAGGTTTAGTAATTTTGAAACTTCAGGGGCAAAACTGTAAATTTTGCAAAACTTCATAACCGACTCCCATAAGTTCATTTGCCCCCTTAAATGGCATAATTACTATATATTCTTGGTTAGTAATGTAGAAACCTTTGATTTCATGAAAAACCATGACTTTCCATAAAAGGAACCTTTTATACAAACCCTAACTGAATCAAAGCCGAACCCGTCCATTTAGTCTTAGGCACTATTGTTGCTCCTTAAATAGGTTTAGAGAAGTAGCTAATCACTTAATATACTTATGTTAGGGTGCTAGACTTGAGACATTCCCGGCACGTGAAGAAATTCTTTTTGCTTGATATCTAAGGTGAGTTCTAGTGATCCCTTTTTACTTACTGTTTTTGGGATGAAACATGCTCTTTTGTTTATGAACTATGATTGTGCTTTATTTGATGCTTGTATGTGGGACTTATGGATACCTGCTGATACTTATATCATGATCATTAATTCTTTTGTGAACCGCTTGTTTTATGTGGATAGATCTATTTGGGGAATCCCCCACGCATAGTGGCTCCCGCTACAGGGAGGTACACCACTGAGATCCTGAGGGGTCGTTTGTGGCATGTAACAGGTTTTGAATAAGATACCATGGTGAACCATCCTAGCAGGAATGGTTCACTGTTCTGAGGCTTGGTTCTTTCCTACGGGAATATCCGGTTAAACACAAGTTTAGAAGAGGCCAACCGGGGACCAAGTACAGGGTTGATTGTGATACCCCACGATGACTGATACTAAAAATGATGTTTTTAAAATCAAATGAGATTTTCATAAACTTTCACACATGATTCTAAAACCTTTACTGTGGACTTTAATAGTTCCTTTTATTGTTTTGAAACTTTAAGCACTTGAATTCACCAACTTTTTAGTTGACCCCAGTTTTCTTTTGAGCATGTTTCAGGTAACCCGTGAAGACTCTTAGCTTATGGACGACTTAGACTCAATCCCGAGACCATGGCATTGTTTGTGTGCGACCAATTTGTCAATTTGATGCAATGACTATTTAAATTATGTTGAACATGTAAACATTTGGGGCTGGATCTGTTTCCATCCCGGTGTCTTTTGAAAACCTTAAAATGCCATGTGATGTTCTCTTCCTTTGAGCTCTTATATTGGTTTGTTTCCGCTGCCATGTAAGTTGTTGCTAATCCGTGACGTCCCACCCTACCGGGGCCCGGGGTGTGACAGATTGATATCAGAGCCAAAGGTTGTAGAGAAGTCGGGAATATCATAGTAGACCCTAGGCTACAACCCTGATACCCTAGGACTGTCCTTGTGGGAAAGTGTTGGAATCATCGGGTTGGGTAAATTGATGATTACACTTGATCAACGTAATCATGAATTTACCGGACGCGTAATTTCCATCACGGACCTCTAAGTTATGTCTGGACCTTTCTGTTAAATGCTGATTAACTTTGAAATTCATTTTGACTGGAGATTAGAAATTGATTTTTAAAGATGAACTGTTTTGCCTGACACTATTATGAGAAACAACTGATTCTAACATCATTGATAAGGAATACGTAGAGATTCCTGATACTAATGCCATCACTTGTACTATGAGTATATTACTATTATTAAGACTATCATGAGCTATGAGAAACCAAATTTCTCATGATGTCTTTGTGCAGGAAACCAGCCATGGCTGACAAGGGAAAAGCACCGGCCTCCCTCCTGAGAGCAGTGCACCAACGGGGGACACCAAGAAGGCAAAACCGCGCACAGAGTATGAGGAATACCTTAGGAGGTGTGGACATCCGGGTTGGATATCTGTCACGTCAGAGGACACTGAAGCATCCGAGGACTCTTCTTCGATGACACCTTCCAGGAGCCGGACACGCTCCCACTCGCCGCATGTTGCCGCTCCATCCCACTCACCTATCCCTCCCATTGGGAATAGGGGAGCACGCACCATCACACGCCCACGAAAGAGAGCTAGACCGGGACCTTCGGTCTCATTTAGGATGCCTCCTCCTCCTCCACCACCGGTTAGGACTCCCATACCCGCACCATCGCCGTTCGAGCCACACCGACGTCACCCACAAGAGGAGTCATGGATGCCTCCGAGGCACAGCATGTACGACGGCCCGAGCGTACTGGCAGGGGATAGGTATTCACAATCCAGCCGTCGGGCTAGTGACGTAGGACCTACTGATGCAGCACTAGAGGAACTCTTGAAGACCGTCCGTCGCCACGAGCTGACTCTTCAGCACGCTACCCAGACCTCCCAGTCTGCTCAATTCCAAGCTATGATGGCATCGCACGGGGTGCAGAGATTGGAGCAGGAGCAGAGGAAGAAGAGCTCTGGATGGATGGCGTGGCTGAAAAAGAAGTGGATGTGAAGGCGACATGTGGAGGGGGGGAATATCTGTCTTTGAACAGTTGAAGGAAACAAACTTATCATTATCTGACACTATTATTATTATTCATGGGAGTGATGGCACCTTCCACTTTGTAAGAGCTAGACGCTGATACTATGAACTTTGTCTTGTTTTGAACTGATTCCTATGATACAATGTTGTTGAAACATTTATAATTATCTGTCATGTCTTGTTTATTCATGGTGATGGGCCATGTCATTCTTTATGACTGCTTAAACTGTATAAATTGGTAATCTGTGGAAATTGTTAAGTGGTGTGCAATTATACACCGTATTCTCTCTTCGTATAGAGGGAGCCTTGTAGGGATTTGATGCATAGACTGTTTGAAACAAATTATGAGATGCTAAACGACTTTATCTGTAGTACCACCAGAATGCCTACCAGAAGAGGAACACGCATCGGAAGGCAAGGAGCATACCGAGGTCGTCACGAAGGAACAAGGCGAACCAGAAACCAACCACCTACTCCTCCAGGGACTCCCATCGGGGGGAATGCTAACGCAGGAAATGATGAGAGGATGGCAAATCTTGTGGCACAGCAAATTGCGCAAGCTATACCAACCATCATTGCTCAAATCAATGCTGACCGGAATGACGCCGGGGGTGGTACTGGGACTGTAAACAATGAGGAATCTGAAGCTATCAGGAAGGGGTGCTCCTACAAAACATTCATGGCTTGCAAACCAAAGGACTTCCATGGCACTGAGGGTGCAATCGAAACATATAGGTGGCTAGACGAAATCAAAGCTGTGTTAGACATCAGTGAATGCAAGTTGGAACACATGGTAAGGTTTGCTTCTCAATCTCTCAAGGGACCAGCACTTGAGTGGTGGAAAACCATCATTCAGCCTTGAGGCCGAGACGCCGTTGGTAGGATGAACTGGTCTGAGTTCAGAGAACTAATCACCAACAAGTACTGCCCGATCAACCAGCTAGAAAAACTGGAGGCTAGATTTCTGAATTTGGAGATGAAGGGCCCGAACTACACAGAATACATCAACCAGTTCCTTGCATTGTCCTAACTGGTACCACACTTGGTGATGCCAGAATCCAACGGCGTGGCCCGCTTCATCTGGGGGTTACACCCAAGGGTGAGGGGCATGGTTCGGTCATCCAGGCCTACAACCATACAGGCTGCGGTCGACCTTACCAGTAGTTTGACCGACGACCTAGTTAGAGCTGGGTGGACTGAACATGGGAAAATTGAGGACAAGAAGAAGGTTGTGGAAGAAAAGAGGAAGTGGATTGATACTAGAAAGATGGTCGGCGGCAGTAGTGGTTCAAACAAGAGACCTAGAGAAGAAGCGAGACGAAGTGACCATGGTGGAAAGGCCAGGAGGTTGTATCTAGGCACAAACCCCTTCTGCGATAAATGCAAGCTTCATCACCAAGGGGAGTGCAATCCCATGCGTTGTTATCGGTGCAAGAAACCTGGTCACCTGATTAAAGACTGTACCTACGAGCCTGGAAAACAATGCTATGAGTGCGGAGATCCAGGGCATATGAGGAACAAATGCCCCAAGCTAGCAAGAAACAGGGACACTCGACCCAACAAGCCCAAGGGAAGAGCTTTTGTGATGAACCCAGCTGGAGCCCGAAAGGAACCCGATGTGGTTAATGGTACGTTTCTTGTAAACAATCATCCTGCTACCGTTTTGTTTGATACTGGAGCGACTGCTAGTTTTATCTCTAGTACTTTTAGATCCTTGATTGACCTAGCTACGTGCACCTTAGCCGATACGTTTACCGTCGAATTAGCTAATGGCAACACTTTAGAAACTGATGAAATCATAGAGGATTGTTCAATAAATCTAAATGGGAATACATTTAAGATAGATCTGATGCCCATTAAGTTAGGAGGATTTGATGTGGTTGTTGGCATGGACTGGTTAGCAAAGAACAGAGTCGAAATTGTGTGTGATGAACGTCTACTCAAGATACCATTGAACGACAAGGAAGAGTTAGTAGTGCAAGGAGAAAGGAGTAACACTTTATGCCCCATGATATCCCATTTAAAAGCTACCAAGAGCTTAAGGAAGGGATGCTCAGCTTTCATCGTCTACGTGATGTAGACCAAAGAGGAGAAGAAGATTTCGGACATCCCAAGAGTCTCTGAATACCCTGAAGTGTTTCCGGAAGACCTACCGGGACTTCCCCCGAATCGACAAGTTGAGTTCCAAATAGATTTGCTGCCTGGCGCTGCACCGGTAGCCAAAGCACCGTATTGACTCGCCCCTCCTGAGATGAAGGAACTGATGACGCAAATTCAAGAACTATTGGACAAAGGATTCATAGGTCCGAGTGTCTCCCCATGGGGTGCCCCGGTGTTATTTGTGAAAAAGAAGGATGGAACCTTACGCATATGCATTGACTACCGGGAGTTAAATAAGTTGACCATAAAGAACCGTTACCCACTTCCAAGGATAGATGACCTATTCGATCAACTTCAAGGAGCAAGCTACTTTTCCAAGATAGATTTAAGATCCGGTTACCACCAACTGAAGGTAAGAGAAGAAGACATCCCCAAGACGGCTTTCCGAACCAGGTATGGGCACTATGAGTACTTAGTCATGCCCTTCGGGCTGACCAATGCACCAGCAGCATTCATGGATCTCATGAATCGTGTATGCCGCCCATATCTCGACAAGTTTGTGATCGTGTTCATCGACAACATTCTGATCTACTCTAGTAATAAGGAAGAGCACGAGAAACATCTCAGACTAATTCTTGAATTACTCAAGAATGAGCAACTATATGCCAAATTTTCAAAATGTGAGTTTTGGATGCGAGAGATTCAATTTTTAGGGCACATAGTGAATAAGAAGGGAATTCAAGTTGACCCTTCCAAGATAGAGGCTATAAAGAATTGGAAGATTCCTGAGACTCCCACTGAGATTAGACAATTCCTAGATTGGCCGGATACTACTGACGATTCATAAAGGACTTATCGCGCATTGTGCAATCATTGACCGCACTGACTAAGAAGAGCAAAACGTTTGTGTGGGAACAAGAGCAAGATAAAGCCTTTGAGACGCTCAAGGAAAAGTTATGCAGTGCACCTGTTCTAGCCCTCCCAGAAGGAGTCGAAGACTTTGTAGTCTATTGTGACGCCTCACGTCAGGGGTTAGGATGTGTGCTAATGCAACGCAACAAGGTCATTGCCTATGCATCTAGACTGCTAAACGATCATGAGAAGAACTACACTACGCACTATTTGGAATTAGGTGCCGTGGTGTTTGCTCTCAAAATGTGGAGGCACTACCTCTATGGCACGAAGTGCATCATTTACACTGACCATCGAAGTTTGCAACACATTCTCGACCAAAAGTTGCTGAACATGCGACAAAGAAGATGGGTTGAGTTATTGAACGACTACGAGTGTGAAATCCGTTATCATCCCGGTAAGGCCAATGTGGTGGCAGATGCCTTAAGCAGAAAGGAGGGGGAAAAACCTCTTCGTGTACAAGCTTTAAGGATAAGTGTGTACACTGACCTAATTGCAAGGCTGAAAGAAGCTCAAAGTGAAGCGTTAAAGGAGGAATATTTAGCGGGAGAAGGATTAACTGGAATGGAAAAGCGATTTGAAACAGGAAATGATGGTACGTATAAGTGCGAAGGGAGAACTTGGGTGCCAAAGCATGGGGGAATTCGAGAGGTAATTCTCGATGAAGCCCACAAATCTAAGTATTCAGTTCACCCTGGGAGTGATAAAATGTACCAGGATTTGAAGGCACTTTTCTGGTGGCCTGGAATCAAGAAATCAATCGCTATGTATGTCAGAAAATGTCTAACCTGTGCCATGGTAAAAGCTGAAAACCAAAAACCGTCAGGGACGTTACAGCAGCCAGAAATCCTAGAGTGGAAATGGGATAACGTCACGATGGACTTTGTTACCAAGTTGCCCAGAACGTCTAGGGGTCATGATGCTATTTGGGTAATAGTGGACAGACTAACCAAATCAGCTCACTTCTTACCAATTCGGGAAGACTATGACATGTCAAGACTGGCTCAACTGTATATCAATGAAATAGTGGCTAGGCATGGTGTGCCACTACCCATAATCTCCGACCGTGATAGTCGTTTTACTTCGCGTTTCTGGAAATCACTTCAACGAGCCTTAGGAACCCGACTGGACTTAAGCACGTCGTACCACCCGCAAACTGACGGTCAAAGCAAAAGGACTATTCAAACCTTAGAAGATATGCCGAGGGCTTGCGTAATTGATTTTGGTGGAAACTGGGATAACCATCTTCCATTGGTAGAGTTCTCCTACAATAACAGTTACCATGCAAGTATCAATGCTGCTCCGTATGAGGCTCTCTATGGTAGGAAATATCGGTCACCCTTGAGTTGGAATGAAATTGGTGATAGTCAAGTGTTGGGACCCGACATCGTATTGGAGACCACTGATAAGATTTTCTAGATCAAGGAACGTCTACGGGCAGCAAGGGACCGTCAAAAGAAGTACGCTGACAGAAGACAAAAACCATTGAAGTTTCAGATAGGTGATAGAGTAATGCTGAAGGCAGCACCATGGAAAGGAACCGTGAGATTCGGAAAAAGAGGCAAGTTAAGCCCCAGATACATTGGACCATTTGAAATACTTGCAAGAATTGGTCCTGTGGCTTACAAGTTGAAACTACCCCAGAAATTGAGTTACATACACGACACCTTCCACGTGTCAAACTTGAAGAAATGCCTGGTAGAAAAAACCTTGGAGCTACCGTTGAAGGAGACAAGAATCAATGATAAGCTGAACTTCGTGGAAGAGCCTATAGAGATCACGGACCGCTTGGTTAAGCAACTCAGACGAAGCCGCATACCCAAGGTTAAGGTTAGATGGAACTCGAGACGAGGGCCGGAATTCACTTGGGAACGTGAGGACAAGATGAGGAAGAACTACCCGCAACTCTTTAAACCCACCCGTACCAATTCTAAGCGAAGTTAAAATTTCGGGACGAAATTTCCTAAACGGTGGGAGAATGTGACAACCGGTCCCAAGGTCACTATTCTAAACCCTAATTTAATTACAACATATCCCTTCTTATGAGTACTAATAATGGAAACAATTCAATTATATCAAGAATGTTAGAATCACTAATTTTTTTTATTTGATCCATTTTCATGATTCTATGTGATTTATGTGAATTTGGTCATTTTAAGCCATGCCTTTTTAGAAAAGTCGTGCCCGGGAATATTGATTAGTCACCCTAGCTAGAATTAAGAATATCAAATGAATCAACTAAAAATATGTGTACACACCCACACACTTGGAAATTTCGGATCATGCAAGAATGATCCTACACATGTTATCAACTAACATCATCTACTAACTAATAATTATACACTACATTTCAAATTAATACCCCATAATATTATTTATTCTACAATAAAAATTTAAAAGAAAACCCACACAACAAGACAAAATCGGCCGCCCCCCTTGCCACCAATCACCACACTTGTCCACCACTACACACCACCTTCCTATCATCCATTCCCCTTACATGCAATTGCAAGACACACTCCTCTCATTCTCTCTCTCTCATTTTCGAAAACCATCAGCTGAACCCATCTCTACCTCTCAAAATTCTCTCCATTTCAGCCTCCTTTCCAGCTCCAAAATCGTGAACAACAACAACAACATCGGCCAGCAACAAACCACGAGAAAGGTGACCTTTTGGTGATGTTTTGAGGCTTGGAACGTGCAATACTTGAGGTTCCAGCTTTTGTTCGAGATTCTCCAGCCTCATCCAAGGAGATTTCATCCATTCACGACCATCCACACCTTCTAAACCGTGAGATACATCAAGTGTAAGCTCACTATGTTCGGTTTTGGTCATTTCTCAAGTTTAACTTCATTGTTCACCTAAAAACCTTACTTTTTCGTGTTGTAACAGAAACCTCTCACCCCCACCTTGTTCTTGAAGAGTTCCCAACGTTCTTGAAGGTATATCACATGATATAATGGTCAATCTAAGGGGTAGAACCCGATTTACCTCTTGAAAACCCTATTTTGGTGTTTTTGGCACCATCAAACTTGTGTATCTTGTAACCCTTCAAAACAAAACGTGTAACCTGCTCAAAATGAATTTTAAGACACCCCAATAATCTGATTTTTAAGTTAGATGAAGTTTTGGCAATGAATAAACTTAAGTTACCAAGAATCACACATGTGTAATGGTCGGTTATGGCTTATTTTTACCTCTTGAAACCTTTGTATGTGTAGAACCTTTAGGCAACGTGTTGGGACTGTTATTTCAGTAAGTTTTAGTGCATATTAAGTTTCATAACATGGTTTGACCTCTGGAACAAAAGGCATAATGTGTTTAGGGCCCATTTTGGTCACTTTCGGGACCCGAAAACGCGTTAAAATGACTTAAAAACAAGAAATCTTGAACTATAAACTTTTAAAGAGAATTCCAGGTTCATTAGGGATTAATAAAGTATTCTGGAGCTAATGATAATTTTTAGTGGTCAAATGGTATTTTAAATGGATTTTAAGTGAAACCGGGTGTAAACCGAGAGGCGTTTTTAAGGAAAAATATACGATAAATGGGTTAAATGTTACAAATTATAAAAATCATGATTTTACAGTAGGTTAAAAGATAAAATAACCTCAAAAGTAAAATGGTTGGTCAAACAAGCTTTTAAAATGGTCAAACCCGACTAAAAACGCATTTTAACGGTTTAAACGTAAAAACGGGTCTTTCAACTACTAGGGGAAAATTTGTGATTTAAAAGGTTGGAAACTTATTAAAATGACTTTAAAAAGTTATCTACTGGTTTTAGACTCAAAAAGGCGAAAACTCATAGATAACCATTTTTAAACCGTTCGGTTTTACCGTAACCGGCAACGTTAAACGCGTAATTTACAAACCGAGTCCATAAACTAAAATTTTGGTTATAAATTATTAAAACTAAGTTGAATTAAGGTCTTGAACCTGATTTTTAAGAATAGAGGTCACTTAATGCAAGAAACTAATCTTAAGGGTAGAAAATGTCAATTTTGAAACTTCAGAGGCAAAACTGTAAATTTTGCAAAACTTCATAACCGACTCCCATAAGTTCATTTGCCCCCTTAAATGGCATAATTACTATATATTCTTGGTTTAGTAATGTAGAAACCTTTGATTTCATGAAAAACCATGACTTTCCATAAAAGGAACCTTTTATACAAACCCTAACTGAATCAAAGCCGAACCCGTCCATTTAAGTCTTAGGCACTATTTTTGCTCCTTAAATAGGTTTAGAGAAGTATCTAATCACTTAATATACTTATGTTAGGGTGCTAGACTTGAGACATTCCCGACACGCGAAGAATTTCTTTTTGCTTGATATCTAAGGTGAGTTCTAGTGATCCTTTTTACTTACTGTTTTTGGGATGAAACATGCTCTTTTGTTTATGAACTATGATTGTGCTTTATTTGATGCTTGTATGTGGGACTTATGGATACCTGCTGATACTTATATCATGATCATTAATTCTTTTGTGAACCGCTTGTTTTATGTGGATAGATCTATTTAGGGAATCCCCCACGCACAGTGGCTCCCGCTACAGGGAGGTACCCCACTGAGATCCTGAGGGATTGTTTGTGGCATGTAACAGGTTTTGAATAAGATACCATGGTGAACCATCCTAGCAGGAATGGTTCCCTGTTCTGAAGCTTGGTTCTTTCCTACGGGAATATCCGGTTAAACACAAGTTTAGAAGAGGCCAACCGGGGACCAAGTGCAGGGTTGATTGTGATACCCCACGATGACTGATACTAAAAATGATGTTTTTAAAATCAAATGAGATTTTCATAAACTTTCACACATGATTCTAAAACCTTTACTATGGACTTTAATAGTTCCTTTTATTGTTTTGAAACTTTAAGCACTTGAATTCACCAACTTTTTAGTTGACCCCAATTTTCTTTTGAGCATGTTTCAGGTAACCCGTGAAGACTCTTAGCTTATGGAAGACTTAGACTCAATTCCGAGACCATGGCATTGTTTGTGTGCGACCAATTTGTGACTTGAACAATTTGATGCAATGACTATTTAAATTATGTTGAACATGTAAACATTTGGGGTTGGATCTGTTTCCAGCCCGGTGTCTTTTGAAAACCTTAAAATGCCATGTGATGTTCTCTTCCTTTGAGCTCTTATATTGGTTTGTTTCCGCTGCCATGTAAGTTGTTGCTAATCTGTGACGTCCCACCCTACCGGGGCCCGGGGTGTGACACTATACGTCGCGTATGGGTCCATACGCGACATATAGACCTGGGTCGTATGGGTGTGGGACGCATCTCCACCGACCCTATACGCCGCGTGTTGAAGAAAACCCATACGTGGGTACCTATACACGGCGTATAGGGCTATACGCGGCGTATAGGACCCATACGACACGCACAAGACCCATACGTGGGTACCTATACGCGGCATATAGGGCTATACACGGCGTATAGGTACCATACGACACACACAAAGCCCATACGTGGGTACCTATACGCGGCGTATAGGTCTATACGCGGTGTATAGACCCTATACGAGGGTCTTAAAATTTTTCGTTTTCTTTTGCAGATATGTCTTCCGATTCTGACGTTGAGGTTAAGGTTGATGTTATTGCCAATCATCCATGGCTACAGTTTGAGCCAGGTACTATTGAGCATGCAAAGTGCTCAAAATTCATTCGTATGAAGATCGGTCATCAAAAGGCAGTGGATTGGGAGGTGATGGCCGAACTTGGGGAGCGTGATAGACTCGCTGCGATTATCGGAGATAATACGCAATGGAGTCGATTATTTGAGCTGGCGGTCTTACATTCATACAGAGAGCTGACGGTGGAGTTTTTATCCACCTTTATTTATGTTCGTCCTGATGAGATGGTGGAGGATGATGAGCGATCTGAGATTTCGTTTCGGCTATGTGGACGATTTCATCAGATGTCGATTGAGCAGTTTGTCGTTCTCTCAGGACTTTATTATGAGCCGGAGACCGTTACCCCTCTATTTACAGAGGGAATTACTGAGATGGATGAGACCCGATTGAGAGATTGGTGGCCTCAAATTTCCGGAGGTCCGTTTCAGAGGACTAAGGATAGGGTCACTAGCATTAGAGACCCTCTTATCCGTTACTTGCATCGGATGATCGCCACATCCATCACGGGAAGTGGCAAGAGTCGGGAGTGGTGTACCACTCCCGACTTATTTTACCTATATCGTTTGCTTACGGGGACCAGGTGCAACCTGGCGAGATGTTTAGCCGAGTATTACACTTTATATTATCATTGCCAGGAGCGAGGAGCAGTGTATGATTTGAGCATGCAAAGTGCTCAAAATTCATTGTATGAAGATCGGTCATCAAAAGGCAGTGGATTGGGAGGTGATGGCCGAACTTGGGGAGCGCGATAGACTCGCTGGGATTATCGAAGATAATACGCCATGGAGTCGATTATTTGAGCTGGGGTTCTTACCTTCATACAGAGAGCTGATGGTGGAGTTTTTATCCACCTTTATTTATGTTCGTCCTGATGAGATGGTGGAGGACGATGAGCGATCTGAGATTTTGTTTCGGCTATGTGGACGATTTCATCAGATGTCGATTGAGCAGTTTGTCGTTCTCTCGGGACTTTATTATGAGCCGGAGATTGTTACCCCTCTATTTATAGAGAGAATTACTAAGAAGGAGGAGACCCGATTGAGAGATTGGTGGCCTCAAATTGCCGGAGGTCCATTTCAGATGACTAAGGGCCGGGTCACTAGCATTAGAGACCCTCTTATTCGTTACTTGCATCGGATGATCGCCACATCCATCACGGGACGTGGCAAGAGTCGGGAGTGGTGTACCATTCCCAACTTATTTTACCTATATTGTTGCTTACGTGGACCAGGTATAACCTGACGAGATGTTTAGCTGAGTATTACGCTTCATATTATCATCGCCAGGAGCGAGGAGCGGTGTATGGCGGTGCGTACATTTGAGCATGCAAAGTGCTCAAAATTCATTCGTATGAAGATCGGTCATCAAAAGGCAGTGGATTGGGAGGTGATGGCCGAACTTGGGGAGCGCGATAGACTCGCTGGGATTATCGAAGATAATACGCCATGGAGTCGATTATTTGAGCTGGCGTTCTTACCTTCATACAGAGAGCTGACGGTGGAGTTTTTATCCACCTTTATTAATGTTCGTCCTGATGAGATCGTGGAGGACGATGAGCGATCTGAGATTTCGTTTCGGCTATGTGGACGATTTCATCAGATGTCGATTGAGCAGTTTGTCGTTCTCTCGGGACTTTATTATGAGCCGGAGACCGTTACCCCTCTATTTACAGAGGGAATTACTGAGATGGAGTAGACCCGATTGAGAGATTGGTGGCCTCAAATTGCCGGAGGTCCGTTTAAGAGGACTAAGGGCAGGGTCACTAGCATTAGAGACCCTCTTGTCGTTACTTGCATCGGATGATCGCCACATCCATCACGGGACGTGGCAAGAGTCGGGAGTGGTGTACCATTCTGACTTATTTTACCTATATTGTTTGCTTACGGGGACCAGGTGTAACCTGGCGAGATGTTTAGCTGAGTATTACGCTTCATATTATCATCGCCAGGAGCGAGGAGCGGTGTATGGCGGCACGTACATTACGATCATTGCGCGTTCTCTTAGTTATCTTCCTCGCCATGCTGCTGACGTATCTCCTCCTATCGAGCCGGTGAGATTAGATCGTCGTACGTTATACGGCATGCGTATTATACGCCAGTTTCCGGGTGACATACGGTTCTCTCTTCGACCCAGTGAGACCTGTTCAGCAGGTCGGCGATGACCATCCACACCAGCAGTAGGAGCATATTCCGCATGATCAACCGCCACACGACCAGCCGCACACGACCAGCCGCCTCCTGAGCCACAGTTCCCTGGCATATTTATAGAGATGTAAGGGTGCCTGCACGTATTGAGACATTTATGCAGGAGATTAATATGAGATTACGGGATCAGGGTCGTCGCCTCGATCGAGTTGAGGATCTTATGGATTGGCACGTTCAGCTTGAGATTGCACGAGCCCGTGCTGCTGGTATTGATCCTCCAGACTTGCCACCGCCTCGATATTACCCAGATTCACCGTTGTTTTATTTTGTTAATTGTACTTTTATTTTGTTATGTATTTAAAAACTTCGTTGTTAATTTATATTATCATTTAATGTTTGTTTTGTTTTATATGTTTTATTTGTTAACTAAGATTAAAAATTATCAATTAATATGTTACAAAATATAACTTATACGCAAAGTGTAAACCTTAACGTACAAAATAAATCCGACAAAAATTTTTATACATACTAACCCATACGCGGCGTATACTCGCTTCACAATACATAGAAATATTGCAGAAAAAATTTGGGAAAACTATACGCCGCGTATAGCCTCATCGACACGCGTGTGACACGGGTCTTGTCAGGGTCTTGTCAAAATATACCTTATACGTCACGTATGGATCCATACGCGGCGTATAGGGAATATTTTCGCGAACCTATACGCCGCATATGGACCCATACGCGACGTATAGGGTCAAGGGGGCGTTGATTTAAAATTGATGGGTGTCCATATAAAACCACCCTTTAAATTTTTACACACTACGAGTTGGAATATATTATTTTATAAACAAATATATAACATATTAATGATTGTTTAATGATTATTTTTACTGCACTTCGTAATTTTTAAGTATTTATAATTTTATTGAAGCTTTTAATTTCATGCTTATAGATATGAAAATTTAGTTTCATACATTTTATAATTGTGGTAATAAAATGTTAATTCTTCTAATGATAAAAGAATCGGACATACTGTATAACTGATTTTTCAACTTTTCTAGCTTTTATTATTATTTTTAATTGTTGATTTTAGATCTGGTGGACCTGAGATTGTGTTTCACGTTGATGTCTACTCATCTTGCATGGAAAGACATATGCACAATAAGTTTTGATGTCATCATAAGGAAGAAAAGGTGGTTTTGTCTTGGCAATGTTTCTTTGCTTTAGTGGCTTTAGAGTATTCAAACCTTTTCTCCTCCTTTAAAGTTTGTTTTCATTGCTTAAGGTTGTTGGTTATTGCCTTGAGAATGCAGAAAAGAACATACATGTCTTTTATAAAAGATCGATAACACTATTGTACGTTTAAACTGAGATCGACTTCAATTCATGATTATTTACACAATTTGTATCATTTAACTAGATCCGAAAGAAAGATGACCGTCCAATTAAAATACTTTATAATAATATAAAATGAGACGTGACTTCGTTGAGACAATAATGATAATTAGGAGGAGGATAATGATAATTAAGAGGAGAGATGGGGTGGTTGACAAAAGACATGTTGTAGATGAAAAGGGTTAAGAAAATGAAGAAGAAGTAAACATGAAGGATTTAGGGTTCACTTTTTCCACTTGATAGGAGGATTTGGTTTCACTCCATCACATGGAGGGAAAGTGAAAGTGTGAACAAAAACAAATCCAAATGTTTATTTCATTAAACAATTGATTAAGACACATTGCATGTCGGTCTCCACTTCCACTACAAAATCAATCTTGTCTACAAATCTAAACCAATAATTAATCACACATCTTATTTTTCCCCTTTAACCAGGCCAACTTGGCATTACCATATACTGGACTATAAAACAACCCATAACCCATTAGAGATAATATATCAGTTAGGGTTTTTTTTAATACATATATTGTAATTATTAATGATTTAATGTGTTTTCTTATAACTATTATTATAGTTTTATAAATAATTGATTAATAATATAAAATATTTATCGATATTCTATTATGTAAACTGGCCATGTCTTCCTTTGAAATTAAGAAGGAAAGTACGTCCTTCATGTAAACAAAGAAGAGGAGTCATATATATATGAGTAATATGGATTTGCAATTCCATGATACAAAATATAATTTAGTGTTGTGAAAAGTCCTACTTTTATAATATTATATATACACTATTTTAGTTGTTTTTAATATAAAATTAGCTTTTTATAACCGTATTTATTGTATGGTTATTGTTCTTTTCTATTACAATTAATTACATAATAGGTAGATTGACATAAGAAGGTCAATTAAGGAAAGAATTATCGCGTAACGAGAAAATGTTTAAAAAGTGTTGTCATCGTTTAAAAATGTATACTAATGTCGAATTAGAATTTTTATATATTTTTTATTTCATCATTAATTTACTTGGAGTTTTCGTATATAAGGTTAGTTTAGTGGGTACATGATTAAGGTAATTATTAATTATATTAAGAAATTAACTTGTTATTGTCTCATTCTATGCATGTTAGGTCTAGAGAAAGAGACAATATTTAAACAAGTTTACAAACACCCACGCATAAGACATTCAAACAATAATGGGTAGTAGTTTATTTCAAGTTGCATAAAGACAAATAACAAAAACATTGGATATATTTAACATTTTGTTCAACACCATATATATACACTTATAATGATCAATTATTTGGTGGCGATGTTGTGCGGCGGAGACGGTGGTGCATGTGGTGTTGACAACGATGGCGGTGATTGAGGTGGCATGTCTATTGAGGGACGATGATAATAAGGAGACATAATAGGTGGCGCTTACAAAACAATGTATATATCTATAGCTTTCAATATTGACTTCTGTATATGAATTATAATTAATGTACATTTTTTTAATTTCAAATCAACATGTTCTTTTTCATTGTGCATAACCGTTTTTATTAGTTTTCTAATTTAACTTCTACATTTTTCAATTTAACGTTTTACATGTATTGAGGGATGTTTGTTGAAGAGTCAAAAATGTCGAAAAGACATGCCATGATGGGTTGTGAGATTGAGGGATGTTGTTGTGTGGTTAAATTCTTACCAAGCAGAAGGTTATATGGTATGTTGTTATATCGGTTAGAGTTATTTAAAATGGATTAAAATTCAAAAGTTAATATAAGATAATTGAAAATCTCGCATAATATGTATACCCCACAAAAATCAATCCACATAATGTTGTCAACATCAATGCTAAATATGGGATTACCAACAACTACTAACTTCGAGCCATGAACCAAAATACTATTCTTGAAGATACCACATTATAAACAAAAATAATTGCTTGAAAACATACTTGCAAGTTGAACTTTAAACATCATATACTAAGATTGGAACCGCCATTAGCCATACATAATTGACTCAAATAACCGTTTTGGCTAATTCATAAAACATTTTCTTTCCATATTAATATTCTTAAAATGATATATTTGTTATTTTAGAATTCATTTTAAGAAGGTACGTTTACTCACTTTGGCTATGATGTTTATATGCTTTTAAAGGTAACCCACATAAGTCACCTTGCAAGTGTAACAAATCACTTTGTGTGTACTTGTTAGTTTTCTCGATAATGATCTCACTCGTTTACCATCTATAATCTCCAATAAGTTAAAACTTATAAAAAGTTTGTGAACTCTAATCCTGTACATTGCAAGTGTAACTAATCAATTTTAAAAAATCTAAGTGTTGTTGTTTAAAAATATAGCTTAAAAGTCAACTGAACATCATTCTCATATCATAAACCTGATAATTAACTATTTTTTTATAAAGTTTGGCTATATTTCAAGTAATTTGACAATTTACTAGACTTAGAAAATTTATCACTAGCAAATTCGAATTCTAAGATTCTTTAAAGCTCATAATCATGTCATTTCAGTGTCCCTATATTTAATCGACCGTATTTAAGTTACATAATTTTTTGTGTCTTCGGAATAAGGTGATGTTTTTAAATGAATAAATAATGGTTTGTGTTCGGTTGACACCCAATTAAACTTTATAATTTTTGCTTAATCTTCTCATAATATTGCTTTGTTAGCCACTACATAGAGCTGGCAAACCAGTTAGATACAACATGAAACGATACGACATGATTAACATAGGTGCCAATAGCTCCTGGGATTTCGGGTTGTTTTACACTATAAGCTAATTGTTTCATTTTATTCAAACATTTTTGAATATGTTAGTAACGTGTTAAACGACACAAGATATTATGACACGATTATTATAACATGTTTAGTGATACGACCTGAACAAAGCCTTTAACAAGGTTAACAAATAATAAAATAAGTAAATATGATCAAAACATAAAATCGATAAAAATAAGATCCTTTAATAATACTTGTTAGTATACGGAAACAAAAGTACATAGAAGTTTCAACTAACAATGCATAACATTCTTCAAAAATTAGGTCATAAAATCTATACAACGAAGGCAAGCGAGGTTAGCATATGGTTAGGAAAAGCCGAAAATGTCATATTTTATTCTTATAAATAAAAATAACAAAATTTAAAAACTTCATAAACAGATCAAACATATGTTTAACCTGTTTAAACACAAATTTACTTGTGTCTAAACATGTTTTTTTAAATCACCAGCCCTACCACCACAAACTCCGGTTAACAACATGCAGTAATTATACCAGTCAACTTTGATGATGTTGCATACAATTTTTTATCTATAGGAGTTTGATTAATTTGTATTGGATTTATTACTTGTATCTATAGTATCTAATAAAAAAAAGTTTTTTTACCACTTGATATTTTTAACCCACTTTTATGTTAATTGTTAACTTTCTAGATACTAACATATTGGTTTTCCTTCAAAAAGTATATTATGGTAATTTAAGTGTTAATATAAATTTCTCTCTCTTATTAAAAGTTAATTTTATTTATTGTTATATTTTTCTCTCTTATCTATATTTTTTAAAATCAAACTATCTTTTTTAAAAATATATTTTATTAAGAAACTTAAAAATCACATCTTTTAATTAAAATCTAAATAAGAAAAAACAATTTTTTATATAATATAAATTTTCTAAAAGACTAAATCATTTTAAGAAAAAATATTTTAAATCTTTTTGTTCATAAAAAATTATGAATGTAACTTTTTTTAAAAACATTGTTATTAAAACGACCAGAATAATTACAAGTCAAAGTTTTCAAAAAACAAGAATTTGATAAAAAAAATTAAAAAAAAAATCATAAAACGAATGTCTAAAAATGAAACGATTTAGATAAAAGAGTTAAAAGTAGTATAATTGTTTTATTTCTTGAACTATGACGTATTTATAATTTTAATATATATTAATATTAAAATATTATAATCTAGCTTTTAGTGTTTATTTGTAACTATAATCCGTTTAATTAATGAGTTTTAGTCTTTAAATCTATTTATAAAAAAACTAAAATAAATGTGAAACTATTGTAACACTTATCATACTAATTTTCACATTTCTCTATATTATTAATAAAAATATTAAATACTAATAATTTTACTCATACTATTTTCAAATTGAAAAATGTATAATTTAATAAACAGAAGACCTAAATTTTTTTATTAAAAACACACTTTTTAAAAAAAAATTATAAAACACATAATACAATGAACATTTTTTAAAGAAATCAATTTTCTTAAAATAAAATATTTAAAATCACATTTTTTTATAAAATAAAGTTTAAAAAAATAAATTATTGTTTTTTACGAAAAGTAGTTATTTATACGTAATTATAATTATATTTTATTTTTAAAAATGAATTTATAATGCATACATTTTTATTACTAGTTATTTAATATTGTATCTATTCAATGTGTAATATACGGGGACTAACTTAGTTAATTAATATTAAAAATGTTCCTACATCTAATGTTAGGCCTTACCTTATTTTTTATTCTTGCATGTACTTTATTTTAATTGTTCTCTATTCTGATATATGAAATTTATCATAATGTAATACATTGTTTTTAACAAATCACATCATTAGAAAGGTTTATAAAATGTAGACGCTATGAATCCAAAATGGGTATCATTTTATAAAATCATATAAGCACGTAACAAATTTCGAATAAAGCTAGCATATATTTGCTACCGTATCAAAATAACGAAAAATATGTGTTTAAAATAAAATAACAAAATTGACTAGCTAAACTAAGGTCCGAATACAATACTTAAATCACTATAGTTACTTGATATATATTACTTTAAAACTTTACATAGATAGTAAACTTTAGGTTGTTTTCGGTTTTTTCACAAAAGTTTAACGGGTTAATTTTTTTTAAAACTTTGGTGTCACATCTTATATTTCAGTTCGCTCAACTTATTTCATAAAGAAATCAATTAAACAATCTTAACGTATCCTTAAATAAAACATATAATGGTTAATTTCTTCTCCACGTAACAATACTAAACTATAAGTTGAACAATATTTACAATTTTCCTACGCTTATAACATCTTTGCTTCATAGTTCATCCTTTTCAACCAATCATAGATCAATGTTTGCTATAATTAATGACTCCCAGGCACCTATCATTTGTTTTGCAAATCAAAGCCATTTTGACTTTTCACTTTTTACAATAATGTTGACTTTGACTTCCATCGGCTTAATTTTGACTTCCGTCGGGTTAATTTTGACTTCCGTCGGGTTAATTTTGACTTCCGTGAAATTTCTCAAGTAAATTGCAAATTTAAACAGAATGGTTACTAAAATACATATTTACATTAACTAGATAGTAGTGATCTTTAGAAATGAGAGTAAATTGTTACATTACAATATGTTTCAATTAAAGTCGCTGAAGTCACCTTAGCAAAATAAATGCAATCACCTTTAAAACTAGAAAACCATTGATCGAGAGATAAATCATACAAGAGGAAATGTGCATCACTTAATTTGTCACTTATATAATTATATTATTTTTTCATTTGAACTTAGACATGTGAGAGAGAATTCGTATTTATAGTTACCCAATGTAATTAACTAATTATGAGGGGATGAAATTATAATATGTTACAGTAAAATATATTAGTTTATCGTTATAATTTATGCAATAGCTTGTAGAACTAAATCACTAATAAATGTTTGTGTCTACTAATTTGTTCCCAATTGGATTGCATCCGTAAAACCTAGACATAGTTATAGTCAAATTTCTAATAGACTCGAATATTCCTTTTTGGCTCATGTGTTATTCTTATGCCAAAATGTAATAATATGTATTACTTTTAAACTGCCATGTGTTTCCTACGAGTTCTTTTTCCTATTAAAGAGATCCAATTAACTAGAAGATGGATGAATGAAATTAAGATACTTAAAGTTGCAATATATAATGATCAAGTACTTGTAACCAGAATACTTGATATATGCGGTGGTTCTTGTATTTAATCGGTTTTGTAAATGAGTGTTGTTGAATTAACCTTATTATATAAACGATGTTTGAGCTAAGTTGTAGAACGTTATGTATTGAATAGGTTAACATCTTATGTTCTACTTAGCACATTTGTTACAAACCTTCAACCGCATTTAACATGTTTACATCATAGTTACCACTTGTTAACCCATCCACCCATTTCACACATCATGAAAATATATCAAATTCACCGTGTGTAAATTACATAAATTTTTGTGTCTTCAGCTTAAGGTGATACTTTTTAAATGAATAAATAGTGGTTTGTGTTCAGTTGACACCCAATTAAACTTTACAGTTTTTGCTTAATCTTCTTATCATCTTGCTTTGCAAACCACTACATAGAGATGGCAAACCAAGTTAGATACAACATGAAACAATACAACATGATTAACACGGGTGCCAAACAGGACACGACATTATAAGCTAATTGTTTTAATTTTAGTCAAACATTTTCGAATATGTTAGTAAACGTGTTAAAGGACACATGATTTTATGGCACGGTTATTATAACATGTTTAGTGATACGACTCGCACGAAGCCTTTAACATGGTTAACAAATAATAAAATAAGTAAATATCTTCAAAACTTAAAATCAATAAAAATAAGATTCTTTAATAATACTTGTTAATATACCGAAACAAAAATACATAGAAGTTTCAACTAACAATACATAACAATTTTTAACAATTAGGTCATAAAATCCATACAACGAAGGCAAGCGAGGTTAGCATAAGGTCAAGAAAAGCCTAAAATGTCATATTTTATTTCTTATAAATAAAAAATAATAAAATTTAAAAACTTCATAAACAAATCAAACATATATATAATTTACCTCTTTAAACACGAATTTACTTCTTTCTAAACATATCTTTTTTTGAAAATCACCAGCCCTACCACCACAAACTTCGGTTAACAACACAGAGTACTTATACAATTCAACTTTGATGATGTTGCATATGATTTTCTGTCTATAGGTATTGGATTAATTTGTATTGGATTTATTACTTGTATTAATTAATATTAATGTTCCTACATCTAATGTTAGCACTTACCTTATTTTTTATTCTTGTACTTCATTTAAATTGTTCTCTAGTCTGATATATGAAATATATCATAAAATGTAATATATTGTTTTAACAAATCACATCATTAGAAAGGTTTATAAAATGTAGACACTATGAATCCAAAAATGGATATCATTTTATAAAATCATATAAGCACGTACCAAATTTCGAAAAAAAAGCTAACATATACATGCTACCGTATCAAAATAACGAAAAAAATGTGTTTTAAATAAAATAACAAAATTAACTAGCTAAACTAATGTCCGCAAACAATACTTAAATCACTATAGTTACTTGATATATATATATATATATATATATATATATATATTATATATATATATATATATATTATATATATATATATATATATATATATATATATATATATTATATATATATATATGTTACTTTAAAACTTTAAATAGATAGTAAACTTTAGATTGTTTTCAGTTTTTCAAAAAAGTTTAACGGGTTATTTTTTTTAAAACTTTGGTTTTACATCTTATATCTTATATTATATAAAATTTATTTTACAGTTCAAACCTGTTTATGATATAATAACTTTTGTTTGTTAACTTTTAAAATATGAAATACTCGACTTTCATTAGTTTTTTGCCAACTTCTATAAATTTCTTTTGAAAATGGACTTGCACATTTTTGATATCGTGATTTATAACGAGTTTTATTACCGTAAAATGACAAACAAATATGTTATGAGTAAACATTATCATTGCGGGTATTAACATTATTGGAACCGACGTAAGCATATGTTACTATGATTTCAACGTTGAATTGTAACACCCAAATCACCTAATGTAACATGGTATGAAAAAAATGATCAAACTCTCGTCATACATCACAAGAAAAAAATACTATAAAGTTAAAAAATGATAATTATAATATACGAATATTCAACTTTTATATGTATAAGGTGTTGTATCCTATGTATAAGGTGTTGTATTTTATACTTGGAGTGTTTTACAAAAAATAATGAATTGTTTACTTTAAACCTAAAACATTTTTATCTTTTTTAGTTTGACCTTACAACATTTTTTATTTACAACTTTAATCCCTTATGCTTTTTTATTTTTCACAAATTTCCGTTTTACATTTTGTTTAAAGTGAATTGTGTGGTTTAATATTTTTACCTTTCCCTTTATGTTTTGTTCTAAATTTTATGAGTTAACACGACGCAACATGCATGTGTAGTTTAACGTTCTTACGTTTATTTTTTCACGTTTGACTGGTTCGTCGCAATGCACGGTTCCTAGATTAACTTAGTTAAACTTGTATATGTTTTACGTTTCGATGTAATTTTGCTTCATTAACGTACCGCAACTTCAATATTTATGGTCGTTGACAGTTATAAAACATTTTGATGATATTTAATACGGTTTTATATACCAATCGTAATGAGAGAGACTTAATTGTAGTTATTATCAATAATAAAATAAGTTGATGTTAAATTGAGGAGAAAGAAATATTTGAAGAGAGAGGAGAGAGAAGATGAATGAAACTAGACTACTTTTTTATGTTGCACGCATCCATCCATCTATCCATGACAGAGAACACTGTTTACAAACACAAAAAACACAAACCAAAAATAAAAACACATCATCCATCATCCATCATCCATCATCCATCATCATCTCACAACCACCAAAACACACAACACCAAATCCCCCACATCTTCCATCTCACTTGTTCTTCTTCAAACCCACCCTTTTCAATCTTTTGTTTTCACCTTTGTTTCTACATGCATTTCCAAATCTTTTAGCCTTCAGAATCTCTCTTTGTTTCCACTATCTTCAATCTTTTGTTTTCACCTTTCGTTGCACTCTGTTTTTGAAATCTGAAGAAGAAGGGGATGCCCTTACCTTTGAACTCGAGGGGAAGGGGGTGGTGGTGTTGCACAATCAACAACAAGACGCTGCGTGTGTTGTACCTTATGCAAATCCTGTTGTACATTTGCAGGATTTCGTGAAGAAGAAGAGGAGATTCATCAACGAACCCACGTCGGTCCTGGAGAACATCACCACCAGCCCCAGCCCACCTGCTTCCACGTCAACGCTGTCTTCTTCTCACGGCGGCGCTGACACAGCCGCCGTGGCGGCGCTTTCTTCCAAATGGCCACCGTCGGAGAATCAAGAAACCACCGCTTCCAATGCCGGAGTTCTTGACCTCCACCACTTCCACCCTCCGCCGCTGCAAATCACCACCGCCGGAGACTACAAATGCGCTGCCGTCGACGACTGGGACAACGGTGACTCCGGCCAAGATCAGGCCATGCTCCGGTGGATCATGGGTGATGTTGAAGACCCATCTATCGGTTTAAACAAAATGCTTCAATCCACCGTCGCCGTCGCCGGAGCTCCGGCGGACTTCGAGTTCAACGGTGGGTTTGGTGTTGTAGATCAAGGGTTTATATCTCTTGACTCCGGTAACCCTGTTGGTCAAATCGGAAACCTACCCACAAACCCTCAAATTCCACCGTCGCCGGCGATGTTCGGCCACCACCACCACCAACAACAGCAGCAAAATCAAATCTTTTCTCCGGTTAATGATACCCAAATGCTCCCATTTGATGTAAAACCTAATCTTTTCAACCCTCAGACTCAATTGCCATTTGAACAACTCCTGATGCCACCACAACACCAAAGGCACACCCCGGTTAGCATAGAGTACAACCCCTCGATGCACAAGAACCCGTTGCTTGATTCGGGTTCGAACCCTCTTCAATTGCTTCAAAAGTCACCATCTTTGAAGAAATCTGCAGGCATTAACATGAATAATCATCATCATCATCATCAGCAACAAGGGATCATTGACCAGCTTTTCAAAGCATCAGATCTGATCCAATCGGGGAACAATCCGATACTCGCGCAAGGGATATTGGCGCGGCTCAATCATCAGCTTTCACCAATCGGTAAGCCTTTCGAAAGGGCTGCTTTTTACTTCAAAGAAGCTCTTCAGTTACTCATACATTCGATTCTCAACAATATGAATCCCCAAATTACTCCCTCTGGTTCACCCTTTAGTTTAATCTTCAAGATCGGTGCTTACAAAGCATTATCAGAGATTTCCCCTTTTCTCCAATTCGCTAATTTCACTTGTAATCAAGCGTTACTCGAATCCCTTAACGGGTTTGATCAGATTCATGTTATCGATTTCGATATAGGGTATGGTGGTCAATGGGCTTCTCTTATGCAAGAGCTTGCCTTACGTAATAATGGTGTTTCTTACTTCAAAATCACTGCTTTTGTCTCACCTTCAACTCATGACCAGCTTGAATTGGGGTTGACCCGTGAGAATTTGATCCATTTCGCTAGTGAAATCAATGTTGCGTTTGACTTGGAGATAGTCAACATTGATGTTCTTGCTTCTTCTTCATGGTCTTTACCCTTTCAATTGTCTGAAAACGAAGCCATTGCTGTTAATCTTCCAATTCATGTGTTTTCCAATCATCAAACTCAAATTCCAGCGGTTCTTCGATTCGTTAAGAGTTTGAGTCCCAAAATCGTGGTTTCTGTTGACCGTGGGTGTGATCGAACTGATTTACCGTTTCCGAATCATATGATACACGCCCTTCAGTCATATTCTAACTTACTCGAGTCGCTGGATGCTGTCAACATGAACCTTGACTCGTTGCAGAAGATCGAACGGTTCTTGATTCAACCCGCGATTGAAAAGATCGTTTTGGGCAGGTTTCTTTTCCCAGAAAAGACTCAGCATTGGCGAAATCTGTTCTTATCAGCTGGATTTTCGCCATTGTTGTTCAGTAACTTTACTGAAAGTCAAGCTGAATGTTTGGTCAAAAGGACTCCTGTTCGCGAGTTTCATGTCGAGAAGAGGCAATCATTGCTCGTGCTCTGCTGGCAACGTCGGGAGCTCGTGTCGGTCTCCGCTTGGAAGTGCTGAAATGGCGTCTATTGTCGAAAGCTGTTGACTTTTTGGCGAAGTTTACTTGTGTTGATCTTGCTGATTCATAATCGAAGAAAGAACATGATATGGTAGTTAATGTTCTTAGTATCTGATATGATTATGAATGTATTACTGTTAATGATGTTTTTGGGCCGTTTATGGCGTCTAAAACGTTAATCTTGATTCTAATTATGTTTAGGTTATGTCTTTTGTTGTAATCTTGGTAGTAAAACCGAAATCAATTTCGAACTGTGAAAAAGAAAATGTTTGTGGTGTGTAGACTTGATTGTTGAAGTCATTCAAAGTTGCACTGTAAGAGTGTTTTATGATCGGAGAAACCATCGTGTTATAGCTCGAGTGGTTGCTTGATGCAACTTAGTCATATAAGTGCAAGGGTTCGGGTTCGGGTTTGGTTTGAGTGGTTCCGCGAGCCATGACTATGCCGAGATCATTATCGAGAAAACTAACAAGTACACATAAAGGCTTCACGCTTTTTGGCATTTGAATCTCAAATTGCTGGTTGAATGCTTAAGGCGTCGTGTTCGCGGATCCGCGAACGTGACACAAACTTAAAAGTTTGTGTTTGAAAGTCGTGTTAAACACATGAAACTAAACAGGACGTGGTATTCATATGTTTACATGAGAATACATGTTTAACCAATGTGTTCGCATAATGCAATACCCCTTTAACCTAATAAAAAAATCATTTCATTTTTAACTGTCAAGTCGTAAAATTAAATTATTCAAACGAGTTTAAATTAGAACATAAACTACGTTAAAAAATTATAAAAATTAAATTCGTGAACTTATTTCTTTGATATGAAGCCAACTCATTAGTTAAAGTGTTTAAGGTTCAAACTTAAGTCGGATCAAAATTCTTTTATACTAAAATCAAACTCATGAGTATTTTTATTAGGTTAGATATTTTTCGTGTTCCTGTGCGCCGTAAATTTCTAAATTGATAGCCAGAAAGACTTGTTTGTGCTAAAAATTAAGTTGTTCTTAAAATAATTGTTTGTTTAATAGGCTATTAGCCTTTTTAGAAAACATCTTCTCCCGTGATTTTGTTCATTTTTTGCTTGGTAATTGCTGTTGAACCCTGATAAGGTTGATTATATACACAAATGTTTTCTTATTGCATTGAGTTTGGTGTTTTTTAAGCTCTAATTATTTTATTAATTAAGCGCTAATTTTAATGACACTTCTAATCATATCACATGCAACTTTTCTTATTGGACCTCACAAATACTTGTTTATCCTCTCTCTTTTCTAAAAAAATATTTTCTTTTACAATGTTTAGATATGAACTACTTTATTTTAAAAAGATAGTTATAGTCTAGATTAAGAAACATTAAATATGTTTAATGATTTTAAATATTGAGAAAATTCATTTCATACTTTAAAAGTCAAATATGAGTTATTTTAGTTTTTAATATAATCGTATAAAGCACAAAATCAAAATGATTTAGATCATGTCCTCTCATCCAAGGAGAAGTTGTGAATTATTTATAATTAACACTTTGTTTTATGTGAGTTTTAGTAGGGAGGGCATATATGTAATCTCTTCTAGAAAAGGTTATTGTGAAAATAATAAGATTGATAATATCATATAGTTATTATTTTTAAATTTTATTCGTTCTAAAATCAAATTTTATTTTAGTTTGCTTAATACAGTGTTTATATATATATAAGTTTTAAATTTGTATCATGTAACTTTTACTCATAACATTCATCATATAATATTATTAGAAGAAAAATGATGACATTATTTGTTGAATATGTTTATTGCAACGGATGTTATTTAATTTTGATTTACATAAAACTCTTATCTTCATTAGAAAATAATTAGTAGATCATGATAAATCATTTGATACAATACCTGGGGTGTTTTATTAATCAAAATTTATTACCGAACCCAAACCCGATTAAGAAAAACCAGAAGCTATCAAATTTAGGGGTTGTTTGACAACTTCTGAATGATTAAGTGTTGAATCATTAAACGGTCTAAACCATTAAAGATAGTATTTAATTCTGAATGATTAAATGTTTGAAGTATTAAGTGCTGAACCATAAAGCGGTCTAAACCATTAAAGATAATATATCGTTTAACTATTAAATGCAAATGTCTGATTAACTCAGATAAGAGATCTTAACCATTCAGCATTAAACTTCTTAACCATTCAACATTAGTATAATTATTAACCATTCAGAGGTAAATGTCTAAACCATTTAGACATTTGCTCTCGAAACAAACAATCCAAACCATTAAGTGTTGAATCATTCAAACATCTGAATTATTAAGATGCTGATTAAAAGGTTGCCAAACAACCTCATAGATAACTTTTAAACCCGAACTGATATACATATTTCTTTGGTAATCAGGTTTAATATATTAGATGTGGGTCAGCCTAAATGAACCGATTAAAGTACATGAATGAAGTTTTTTATATTTTCTTTTCTTTTTTTTTCTAGTCTCACATTCAAATTTTTTGTCAACAATTTTATTTAGTTTTTTTATATCTATTATTTAAAAAATGAAAAATGATAGAGACAATAAATCAACGCACAAAACGTCCAAATTCCAAAGTAAAACAAAATCCCTATTTTTTCTAGTCGTGTAATTTCTAATTCTATGACGACAATCTTTTCGGTTTTCATCATTCTAATTTTGCGACTAAGAAACGTTCAACAATTTTCAATCGAACAAGTTCATCTAACAACATTCATCCTCGTTCCATGATCATTTTCCAACTAGTTGCAGTTGTAACTTTGAAACAAATAAATGATTAGATTAATGTTCAAACTTCAAAACTATTACACTTTTGTTATGATGAAAATTGTTATATTTTAGGTGAAAAGGGTGAAAGCGGTTAAATTTTCAATCGTTTTAGAAGTTGAGAAAAAGTGAAATATCTCCGCTAATTATAAATCCCTGGACAATCCTAATATCCATTACACATCATTTGTCTGGTTTACACCCCGATAGTACACTATCAGATACAGATAATAACAGTACTATAGCATATATGATCTTTATAAATTGTGGCAACGACAAAACGATATCATTGAATTTAATTATGACAGTCACCTTTCTTTTTATATATAACATGAGTTAATTGAAATCAAAATAAAGAGTAGATAATCTCAAGATATAAAACATTAACATAAGAAAGTAACGATAAAAAAACAATCAAATTTATTACGAAAAGAGAAAAATATATATTAAATTATAAATTTAATTAATAAATAAAGTAAATACAAGTTCGTTTTTGTTTCGAAAATAAGAGAAACCATGGTTGATTGTTCTTTAAGGTTGTTGATTGAAATAAAAAGGACATGTATGTCTTTTAATTATTGATAGTTTTTTATTTCTGATTAAGACAGACTGACAAGCTTTATGTCATCTTTAGTTTACTTCCCACCTAATTCAATCACCCCTCCTTTAATTAGTTATTATAATAAATGTTAACAATTAAAATATAACACGTTAATATTTTATTTGTTAATATGATTTCATTGAACTTGTTTATGTTCTAATTAACATTCATACAACTGGTAACACAAATTAACACACAAACATACTCAATATATCTAATGCATAATCTGATTATTTATAGGGTTTAAAAGAATAGAACTAAGACGATACTTTTTTTTATATTTTTATTTTGAGGGTTAAAGAGAACGGTTCCAATGTGACAAACTAAAGTAGAGAAAAACTAATTCACTATATGAATATGATTGTAACAGTAAATAAAAATTGAGTAACTTCAAAAGAAAACAAAAACTTAGATTACAGTTGTATAATAATCACTAAACTCAGTTACTATCTATTACTTTATAATAACCGGGGAAATTCAATATGATTATTTAGGAAATAGGACAGTTTTTAAATCCGACACGTAACAGAAGAAAATTTATTTTTTAACACACATATTTTTTATAGGGAAATTCCCAAAATATGTTTTTTTCACTGACTTTCCCCCCGAAAAATTGTTTCTCAAAATGTTTCATTCGGACAAGGCGTCGTTGTCACTACAGATAGGCGTGGGCGTCTGCAAAGCAGGATTGGTCACAAAATAGAGATGTGTGTCTCAACAGACGAACGTCTGTACTAAGCAAACAAACGTCTGTTCCCTAATAGGCATCTTCTTCGAAAACGTGTTTATTTGTAAATGTTCTGTTATACAGACGCACGCTTCTACCTGTACAGGACGACATCTTTTCTAATAGAAACATTTTAAGCAATAATTTTAGGGGGGAATTTTGAGTAGAAAAAAATATTTTGAGATTTTATCCATTTTTAATACTATCGTATACTTTGTAATGAAAATAACATGAAAAAGTCTGTCGAATTTCTAAATAATGTTGCTAAAAAGAATTATATATTTTATTATGTCAACTTTTCATAAAACTAGTAGTACATATTATAATTGAATATTTTAGAAACATATTATAAAGTTTATATCATGTTTTACAGGATGGAAATCACATAAATAACACAATAAAAGTTACATAGCAGACACTAAAATTAGTGGCACGACATGGAGAGGAGTAGAGGACGATATGGTAGGATACGCTGAGAAGATGTAAAAATGCATTTTTTAGGGTCGGCTAAAGGTACTCTTTAGAAATTTTCATCTAACCATATTTGAAAAGAGCAATAATTTTGTTTTTTAAAAATAAAAAAATATTACTGATATAACAAATTAAAAAATGATGGACATATATGGGTTCATTCATGTTATTTTGTTTAAATTTTACCAGAGAAATAAACAAACTTTATAAATACAATAAACGGATAGAAACAAACATGCTCAGACGATTGTATGTAATAAAATTTAAATTTAGCATTAAAAACATACAAGATAGGTAAATCATTATCCCAATTCTTTATCCTAAATTTTATGAGAAGATCCAAATCAATTGCTTAAAATTATATTTATAGTTTTGAGTGTGGTGTATGACCGAATTCCCATTGGACACACTCGTTTGATGAATGACAAGCTCGTACCTCGTATTTTCGAGCTTTATATTATTAGTAAATGTGACATTATATAAATAGAAAGCTCACAACAAGATACTAAAGATCATTAATTAGTAGTCATTTGAAAGCAAGCTAAAAAGATGAGACTGACTCCTTACAAGAATCAAGATATTGAAGAAGTCACAAAGTTACAATTTGATATCAACTAGATGAATTGGTTTTAAGGAAGTAATTCCTATGTACTTTGAATGTTCTAGTGATATTTTGAGAAGTTAACGGTGACTTTTTTTATGATAAGTTGATAATTTCTTATGATTGAAAATGTGATTTAGTGAGAGTATGGGGTTTAGACAAAAGGTTTAAAGCCCTTCAGGAGTTAACTCATAAAAAAAGATTTAGTAGGCGAAATTTTAATCAAATTCAAATTGAATGTTCTAGTATGTTTTTTTCGTTGTCAAACCGGATATCCCTTGATTTGTTTCGGCTTGTGAACAACCATAGTTTAGCCTCATGTTGACAAAGAGCCAAACACAATGAAATCCAAGTCTATTCAACAGACAACGTGAAGGTTCGAGTTTTTTGACAATGCGAAATGAAATCATTGAGTTAGTCAAGACATGTTATTAATTTTTGAAGCGAATGTGTTAAAAAGAGAAACATAAAACATGGAGCATTTGTTAAATATTTATGTGTAGACGTCGAACATTAACATAAAACTCTTAACTTTGATTGGAAAAGTAGGACTTGAATATATGTAAAAGTTTCATATATATGCATTGTAATAGTCTTCCAAGTGATTAGTTAGTTCCATTCAATCTCAAATTGTTGCGCACTAGAAAATATGGTTTCATATGATTTGATCAGTTAAAAGCCAAAAACTTAACTGAACGTGTAGCTCATTATGCATTGTGAGCCACCCACAATCAATACCAGGCAACACAAAATGTTATTTTAATTACCATAAAAACTTAGTTATAACATTATAATTACTCTGAGCTTTAAAGTTTTATACTCGAATAATAGTAATAATCGAATATATTGATAACTCGTTAACCATTAAAATACACACAAAATTACCTTTAGTAATATATAAAGTGTCATTTAATTAACATAAAGATAAGTTAGTTATAATTTTCCAAAGCGGGCATGGTCAAAGGGTCAAGTTCTCATACAACACAATTTCAGATGACAATGACAACAGATCAACCTTAAAAGCCAAAATGTGGGGCCACTAAAGGTGTTGTCATCATCACAGGGATCCTACCACGTGTATGGCCTGATGTGTTTATCCTGCGGGGACACCATACCTAACATACATCAGATTCCAAACATCTACGGATGCTAATGGCCCATCTCTGCCTCACCACAATCTTTTCCGTGGGGTGCCACAACAGACAATCCTTGTCCTTTCAATTCAAAACACCCATACGCAAATGGAATGTTACTCATAATTTACAACTACACCTTCACATTTTATGCAACTTCCGTTTCAGTCCTCCAAGTTTTTCTCACTTCAAGTTAGTTTCTTTTTGAACCGGTAACATATTTACGAATTACGACCCAATCTTCAAAGCGAGACGAGCAGGTCACTTTAGTAGTGTTGGATAGTTGGAACGCCCGTACAATTTAAAGTAAAAAAACAACTTAAAAAAGTGTTATTAATAATGTCTAGCACCATAAATTTAATTAAGACAATGTTTGTTACTGTAATATTGTTTTTGGTACTTCAATAGGGGTGTTGCTTGTTTGCGTAGGTGAAATATTCCATATATTTGGTTCTTGTTGTTGAGCTCGTAGCCATACGATCTAAATAAATTTACTTTGCAGTTCCTTTTAAGAAAATCACTCATTCTATAACAAATCAAATTTTAAGAAAATCATTCATTTTATAACAAATCAAAATTTTCTTCTAGACGAATGCATTAAAATATGGTTCAATTCAACATAAATCCTAAATATAAGCCATCATTGTAAACACTTAGATAAGTGGAGAAACCATTTATATACATATGCATAGACTACCAAAAAATAGACATACAAATTCACCTTTTTGTTGGTGTAATAATAACAACCATTGAGTTCAATTACACATCGCATTCAAACATTTTGGATAAAAAGAAGCAAAAACATTATTTTAATTCGAATGTATGTTTTGGTCATATAAACCAAACATGCAATGCCTAAGGATGGGGAGTTGTGGGGTGTGATCAATTAATGTGAAAAGTGACCCTTTCTTCTGTCCAACTTTGTCACATTGTGACACTTTGAGAATTAAATTCATCCACACAATCTTGAGTTTCATAAATCTTTAATCCCCACAACAATAAAGGCAATGTATCGAACCCCACACACACTCATTCATGATGAATAGTTCGTACAATGCCTTTGCTTTGCTTTCAGTTATCCAACGGTGTTATATGTGTATGGATATTTTCTGTCGTGCTTTAATACACACACAAATATATTTTATAAAAGATAGCAATTATATATGCTAATCTTGAAAAAATTGTATGTTAATTGTGTATACAATGGGTTAGATAAGACATATATATATGTGACATTGTTAGCTAGTGATTTTAATAATTATTTTTTTATGAATATAATGTGAATTTTATTCCTTATAAGCATAAGATTAGTTGGATTTAAGAGGAAAAAAAAATTGTTGTTCGAGAATAAAGATAAGAGACGTGCATAGTTTGATATTACACAGATACGGCAGATAAGTACCATCTTATGATAATAAAACTTAAGATTATAACTTAGTATATATTCTCTACTTTCTAAGGTGAAAAACGCTATAACTTGAAACGTAAAGACATTTAATTTGTTCACGAGGATAATAAGATATATATGTTCACTCTTTTTTTTATAGTTGTGTTATTATCTCATTACTATAAGTATAATAA